>JAECUM010005681.1:0-72178 GCA_016617855.1 Megalonaias nervosa
TCATCCAAAATGTTGATAATAATAAATCAAACAGATTGTAAATTTATATGGCTTTAAGAGTAGTAAGTACACCAGACAATCAGACACAAAATCACCTCATTAATATGCATCAATCTTGCACATTACTGAAACACTCCAAGACCCTGATGATGAAAGTATATATTCCAACTTTGATCAAAATCAGATCTTGAATATGGCTTTCATAATAGTAACAAACTCAGCCAATCAGAAGATTACATCCTATTATGTGTGGATCTAAGCCCATTAAATAAATTCATCCAAGATCCTGATGACATAAGTCAATATTTTCACACTTGATAGAAATCAGATTAAAAATATGGCTTCCAGAGGGGTAACAAGTTAAGCCAGTTGGATGCAAGATCAAGTCATTATGAGGCATGCATCTCAGTCATTATCTAAATTGTACAAAATCTTGGTGATATATGCCTATATTCCCAGTTTGATCAAAATCATTTCAGAAATATGACTTCCAGTGTGATAACAAGCTCAACCAAATGGTGCAAGACCACCTTATTAATAAGTGTGGATTTCACTCATTATCAAACTCAACCGAGATTTTTATGATACAAACATATATTTCAAGTTTGATCAAAACTGGAGCAGAAATCTGATGTCCAATGTTATAATAAAGTTAGCCAATTAAATGCAAGTTTATTTCATTATTATGTGTGGAGCCTGTTCATTACCAAACCCATCCAATACCTTGATGATGTAAGCTTATATTTCAAGTTTGATCAAAATTGTCATTCAATATGGTAACATGTTCAGCCAATATGATGCAAAACCACCTCATTAATATGCATAGATCTCACTCATTCTTGAAAACTGGATCCAAATTATGAATTCCAAAGGGGTAACAACCTCAGCCAATCAGATGCAAGATCACCTCATCAGGATGCATTGATCTCACATCTCATGTGCAAGACCCTAACGAGACAAGCACACATTCCAAATTGGATTCAAATCAGACCAGAAATAGAGCTTTGAGAATAGTAATAAACTGTGCCAAACAGATGCAAAGATCACTTAGTAAATATGCTTGGATTTCAATCATTACTGAACTCATTCAAGATCCTAATGATGTAGGCACACATTTCAACTCTGAAAAAATCAGATCAGAAATTGTAGCCTCTGGGCCGTAACAAGGCTGGCCAATCAGATGCAAGATCACCTCAGTGATATGCATGGATACTGATAATTATTGAACTCATCTTTGATTCTGATGACATAAACCCACACTCAAAGTATGACTAAAACTGGATCAGAAATATGGACTCCTGAGTGGTAACAAGAAATTGCTGACTGACATATGATGAACCCAAGACCATAACATAAGCTCCATAAAAATTAAGTCCATACTTAAGTTCAGTTTGTGAAATTCAGTCTTGGTTGGACTGCTCCATTCCTGCCCTGTCCACACACCAGCAGTAATAAGAAATGATGAATATTTAGTATAGTACTTGTGTTGTGGGATTTTGTAAACTAAATCAAAGTGCAACGAGGCAAACTTGTTAACCAGACATACTTAGGTAATACCATAATATCCACCATTACAAACATTCTGATTTATGTATCATGTACCCATTTTGTTACACTGATTTCATCATTTTAAGACTTAACTGCATGCATGCATCCATCCATCCATCCATCCATCCATACATAGATACATACATGGTGTCCTCTGGGACCTGAGCTTCCAGGTTAAATACATGTGAAATTCTCAAAGGACTTACCATTTCTCCCTGAAATGTGTCTTGGTGACACACCTCATTTACCTTCAGGATGTCCCCCTTTTCATATTCTGGTCAGCATGGCTAATCTGCAGAATAGCTAAAGGCTAGACTGAAGTCAAGAGTCAAGAAACCAGGATGACCAGTTAACCATTAATCATTATCACTGTTATTATACAGTAAGAATGACCTCCCCTAGAATGCTACACAGATATGACTTCAAAGAAATCATGTTCTATTGGGTGTGTATATAAGCACCTGTGAATGATTGGCAAATAAACTGACATGCCAACTCTCATGATTTAATCAGGAGTCTCCCAAGTATGTGTAGGAAACCCGGCAGTCCCCAGTGGGAGCAAAATTCTCCCGATTAAAACATCACGATAATTTTATTAATTGTTCTGAGTTAACAGAAAGTAACAGGATAATCGTCATGAAGACAAATCAAAATATGTTTTAGGGGTTTTTTTTCACATTTCCAAGTCAATCTGAGTCAATAGGAAGTAACAGAACAAACTTTGTATAAACAAATTGAAATATATTAACTGTATACTCCCTACTGAATGTTCACAGGGACAATACATTTTCCAAAAGGGGGGCATTATTAGCACACAATAATGAAAGCTAAAGTTGTCCATCTGATGTATTCTTATGACTACATATACATTTCAGGATCTTTCTGCCTCTTAATTCAGTCATTGTAAATATCAGCATATTGTCCCACTTGGCAGTTAGTCAAAGTCTTTGAACTTGCCACCAGCTATTGTGTCATGCTCTTTTGATGTGCTCTTATGACATCATGCACATCTGTTGGTCTTTCTGCCACTGAATTCTGTCATTGTAAAAAACAGCACAGTTAAAATGATCAATTGATCAACACATTTTCCCACTCAGCAGGTGGTTGAAGCAGGCCTGGCAAGTCTTTGAATCTGCCACCCAGCTACTGCATCATGTTTAACACTACATGTGACTTTGGTACTTCATACATCGATATATACATTGTAACAGTATCATCAACTTAGAGTGCTGTGACAATTTTTTGTTGGGGCTATGTTAAAATTGTCATTGTGGACTACTTAATTCCTGTGTTGCCGAAACAAATGTGTAAAAGAAAAATTTTGAATAATAATTAACTTCAACAAGATGGAAAGAAAAAATATATTGTAAATTTAATTCTGCATAGACAACGCAATTTAGGCAAATAACAAAAAACAAACAAGGCAACCAATATGCTTTTTGCATAGTTGGCAATTCTGACTTAGAATATTTCACAGAGGTGTTGTGTTTCTTGTCATAAACTATCTCAAGTGAGATGTATATAATGGAACAGACATAAGTGTGTTGCTTCCAAGACTTTATTTCTAAGAGTGATTCATAAAGCGGGTCCCTAACAGCGCATGCATATATAAGTTGGA
Organism: Megalonaias nervosa; assembly: GCA_016617855.1. Taxonomy (NCBI): domain Eukaryota; kingdom Metazoa; phylum Mollusca; class Bivalvia; order Unionida; family Unionidae; genus Megalonaias; species Megalonaias nervosa. The sequence continues at coordinate 3,167 of JAECUM010005681.1, forward strand.
GAAAGATGTACACATGATGTAGATTGTATAATTCATTTCAATAACACATTTCCCTTGTTTTGACAAAATAAATAAAGTTGTTTTATTTTGAAGGTAACACATAAAACAAGGCGACGAAATCTAAATAATTCTGTAGAGATGGTTATTTTCAGTGATATAGATTTGACATGAAACAGTATATCACATAATGACAATGCATACGTAAGTAATGTCCAAAACATATTTAATGCTTTAATAATGTTGTTCGTACTCATCCTGGATAACCATTAACATTTTTTTTTTTCTTTTTTGCTATACCCTAAACAATCATCCTGCTTGTCATGTACTCGTCAGTTGTTAACAGTCTCCGCTGTTCCACATAAATGGCACTCATGGGATGTCATTTACACTTAAGTTTCAGTTCAGTTCTCTATCTATAACAATCAATGTTACTTAATCCATTCATCATTTACGTAGAATTTGTTAGGTTTCTTCCAGACCATGTTATAAAAGGGGCGTCTGACCTCAAAAGTCTTAGGTCCTGATTCTGTGATAGTGTTACTGAAATGGTGTTCTCTAGGGAAAACTGTTTAAAATGGAGTATTTTCATATTGCTGCTCGGGGTCAGCCTATACGCAAGCAGCAATGGGGTCACATCTGACAGATTCTCCATGGTTTTATTAAGTAACCTTCGATTTCGGTGGTAAACACCACCATCCCTAGTTTGTACAGAATATGACCTGCCGTTGTGAACTCTTACAACCTTGGCGGATTTCCACACTTTGCCAAACTGAACTCTCACAGAATCATTTACGGAAAGGGGTTTAAGTAATTTTGCTGATTTGTCAAAATACTGTTTTTACTTTGATTTTGACTGCTGCATTTTCTTTTGAACAATAGTTGGGTCAACAGTCTGTGGTTTGAGAAGTTTATTTGTAATCGGTATTATAAATTTAGTTCTTCTACCAAGTAACATTTGAGCTGGTGTATAGCCGCAATCCAAGGGCATATTTCTATAATCTAACAAGGCTAAAATAAGGGTCCTGCTTACTGTCCCTTGCTTTGGTGAGCAATTTCCTGGCAATCGAGACTGCCTCTGCCAAACCATTAGACACTGCATGTAATCGACTTGATGTCCTGTTTTCGAAACCCCATTCTTTTGCAAAGTTTGCAAATTCTTGGGATGAAAATTGCGGTCCATTGTCGCTGACACAGACATCACAAATACTGTGATACTGTGTGTGTCAGGCAACAAGTCTATCTCAAAAAAGCGACTATAATAACCTACAGTCATGAGATAATTTTTTCCATCAAATGCAAATAGGTCAGTACCAATTTTCTGATATGGCCTTTGTGGAATGTCATGTGGGATTAAAGGTTCTTTAGCAATGGAGTCGTGGTGAGTGAGACATATCGAGCATTTTAACACATGGTCTGTGATTTCTTTGGACATGCCTGGCCAAAAGATGTTATCTTTTGCGCGTTCTAATGCCTTGTTTACTCCCAGATGACCAGTGTGCACAGCTCATATCATCTCCTGCCTGAGACCTTTCGGTACAATTAACTTTTGACCTTTGAAAATTAAGTCATCTTCTACAGACAAGCTCATCCCTGTGATTCCAGAACTCAAGCACATCTGTATTGCAGTCAGCACGTGAACTAGGCCATCCCTGACTTATAGTCTTTATCAAAGTTTGCATTTGTGGGTCAACTTTGATAACGCTCTTCAGACATTCTAACCATCAATCTGTGACAAACAACTGTTGTTTGATCGTATGTACATGAAGGTCGAGTCCTTCGATCAATCTTGGGTATGTGTCTGGAAGTGATTGTCTTGATAAATAATCACTAATAGGCAAATCTTTCACTCGTACATGATGCACTTCAATAGCGTACTGCTGAAGCTGCAACATCATGCGTTGAAGGCGTGGAGGGTCTGCTGAAAGGGGCTTCCTCGTGATCAATTCAATCGGCTTGTGATCTGAGTGCACCCTAACTGGTCTAGCAAAAACCAATTGATGAAAATGTTTACAGCCAAATAGTGTAGCCAGCATTTCTTTTTCTATCTGAGCATACCCTGTTTTGGTTTGTGATAGGCTTTTGGATGCGAATGCTATGGGGTGACCGTCTTGCATAAGGCATGCCCCAATCCCATATTTGGAAGCATCTACTTCGAGTGTCAATGGCTTGGTCGAGTCAAAGTAAACCAGCACAGGGTGTCGCATGATTATATCCATGACCTCTTGAAATGCCATCTTCTGAGGTTCATCCCAGAAAAATTCCACATCTTTCTTCAAGAGGGCGCATAATGGGCTTGTAACCTGTGCTAAATTTGGCGCGAATTTAGAAAGATAGTTAACCATTCCTAATAGGTTTTCTAATTTGGACCTGTTTTCAGGAGCATCAAGTTTAAGAATAGCCTCAACCTTGTTTTGATTGGGTTTTAAACCTGATGAGCTTATTGTATGGCCAAAGAAAGATACTTCTGTTGCGCCTATTACGCATTTGCCTGGGTTGAAACGCACACCCTTTGAGCGTGCACGTTCAAGTACATGTGTCAACATGCCATCATGTTCCTTGCGAGCGTGTCCCCACACAAATACGTTGTCCACTATACACGTGACATTTGGTAAGCCCTCAAAATTTTCATCCATTTTCATTTGAAATATGTCTTGTGAACTTTTTATCCCAAAAGGTAACCTAATATATCGGTACCCTCCGAAAGGCATACTGAATGTAGTTAGGTATGAAGATTTGTCTCCAAGTTTCACACTCCAGTAACCATGTGTACAGTCTAACGTGCTGAAATACTTGGCATTGGTTAGTTTAGATGTGACATCATTGATTGTCAGCATAGGATAGTGGGGCCTAAGGACTGAATCATTTAACGCCTTTGGGTCTAGGCAAATACGCAGTTTACCCGATTTTGGTTTCTCTGTTATTACAAGGGAGTTGACCCAGTCGGTGGGTTATGGTAACCCTTTCAATAATTTTGCACTCTTCCATTCTTCTGAGTGCTTCTTTAAGCTTTGACTTTAATGCTCCTGGTACATTTCACAGGGGATTTACTACTGGCACTGCATCAGGTTTAAGATGCAACTTGCACTCACCAGAAAACAGACCTATTTCCTGAAATAGGTCACTGTACGTACTTGTAACAGCTGATTTATCTAAGCCAGACTCATTATCAATAGCGTAAGTCAGCTGAACTAACTGTAAGTCAAGTGAAGTTTTAAGGCTAATGAGAGCTGCGGCCTGACTATCTACAACGTAAAAGTATGTTTTAACAGTTTTGCCGTTGTGTGAGCAGGAAAGCATTACCTTGCCCACTACTGAAATCAAATCCCCTGTGTACAATACAAGCTTGCTGTCAGGGGTATTAAGGGGTCTTTAATATTGAATGTTTTATACAATGCTAGTTGTTCGACTGGTGATTCCTGTTTCCACAATTCCCACATGGTTTGTGTGTTGTGAACTGCTTGGGCCTTGCACCATTGTGATGTTGGGTCTGATATGTCTGCATTGACTTCTGGGATTGTTGCCAGTGATATCCCTGGGTTTGTTTCCACCGCATGTCTGCACTCTGTTTTTACTTTTATCAACAGCATCTACATCCTTATTTGGCATGCCGTTTGAAATCACCATCGATTTCAACTGCTGCTGACAATATTCAAAGTTTTGAACGATCTGAATAGCTTTGTCTAATGTCAACTTGTCTCCTTCATTAATCAGTTTCTCTCGAACTCTCAGACTGTTCGTCTCAAATACAATTCTATCCCATATCATATCATCAGCATCATGAAAGTTGCAGTCTCTGGCTTTCAGTCTCAGCTGTGTGACGTAGGAATCAATTGATTCCACCCCTGTACTTTGGCATTGAAATGATACCGTGCAAATATGGGGTTTAACTTTGGTTGCACGTGCACCTTGAAATGGTCATAGAATGTTTGGAGCTTCTTAGCGTCTTCATTTGAAATACCAGTCCACGTTTGGTAGACGTCTCTCCCTTTTTCCCCAACCCACAACAAAAGGTATGACACCTTTTCAGCTTCTGTTTCTTCTTTAAACAGTCCATTAAAAATCAAAGTGATATGTAGTTTAAACTTTTCCCACTGTTCCGGCAAGTCTGCCATGACTGGTGGCGGAATACCGCTTAAATCCATGGCAGATTTTTTTCAAATTGTAACTAATGCACACACTTCTACTTTATGCACAACTCCAATTTAATGCATGAATCCAACTTAATGCACCAATCCCACATCTGACACCATGTTGTGTTTCTTGCCATAAACTATCTCAAGTGAGATGTATATATTGCAACAGACATAAGTGTGTTGCTTCCAAGACTTTATTTCTAAGAGTGATTCATATAAGCAATCCACAAAGCGGGTCCCTAAAAGCGCATGAGTATACAATTTGGAGAAAGATGTACACATGATGTAGATTGTATAGTCAATTTCAATAATACAACAGGTGGGAAAAACGATGAAAAGCATTATAAGAATTCCACCCACATAACTAATGATAAAATGGCTGGCTCAATGCCAAAACTCACCACATTATTTTCAGCAAGAGATAAAAGAATGTTATAAAGGTTTAAGTGCATTTCTCAGGCTTCATTGCTGAACACAACTTGTTGTTTACTGTTGCAGACCATTTTTCAAAACTTGTTGCTGTAATGTTTCCTGATACCAAAATTGCACACAAAGCTAGCTGTGGGAGGCAAAAAAACATCAAACATCATTACACAAGCTCTTGTGCCAACCTGTGATTCAAGAATTATGCAAATGTGTCAAATCCCACTTTACAAACCCAGTCTCCCACTTTAAATGACCAACAGTCCCACTTTCATTACCATAAAAGTTGGCATGTCTGAATAAATGATGCCCTATTTTGTTGTACACTTTGTACAAGAACAAAGGAGACCGTAGCAACTGCAACAACTACCAGGGCATCTCCCTCCTCAGCATCGTTGGAAAGGCTTTCGCACGTGCCGCCCTGATGTGCTTGCAGACCCTAGCCTCCCACGTCTACCCAGAATCCCAGTGTGGCTTCCGAGCCGGCCGGTCAACTGTAGACATGATCTTCTCACTACGCCAGCTGCAGGAGAAGTGTTGTGAGCAGCAGATGCCCCTCTACATCGCCTTCATAGACCTGACAAAGGCGTTTGACCTGGTCAGCTGGAGCGGACTCTTCAGGCTCCTGGAGAAGATTGGCTGCTTCCCACGACTGCTCGCTGTCATCACATCGTTCCACGAGAACATGCACAGTACAGTGTGCTTTAACGGCGCAACATCAGAAACCTTCCCACTTTTGTTACTTTGGTTCAACCTTAAGGCATTTAATGCTGTTTACTAATTAACATTTTTCATTTTGAATTAATTTTTTTGACATATGCTGCATGGTATGGTTTTCCATTTTTTCTTTGTTTCATTTAACAATGGTAATTCATGTTTCTATATTCAGTACAGGAATACCAAATGCTCACTCATGTTAGTTTCTTTCGTAGGAATGGAGATGCTATTTTTTACTTGCAGGGAAAACTAGAGTTCGAAGTGATCATTCTTGGCACTGAAACTAACTGTTGACAATTTGTTATTCTTGTGTTTTATTTTTGTTTTTAGTTTTGTTGTTGGGGTAAAATAATAATAAATATACATGCTGTTACATATATGTAATTAAATTATTTGTGTGTTAGTTTTAAATTTCTTTTTATTTTTGTTTCATTACATTTTGTTGTAAGGATAATATTTTTACTGGATTTGGCATTTTTCCCAGTAAATTTAGTTCAGTTCTTTTAGTTTGATTAGAATGCAAAATGATTGCTCCATTGTATTTTTAGCTGACCTAGTTCCTGACCTTGGTTCTGAATTCGTAAACAATAAGTGAAAATGATTGGTCATTACCAAGGTCATGTTCAGCCCACATGTTAGCTCTGTTGTAAATAGCTTTTTGAAAAATTCATTTCCAGTGTGGGAATCAATGATTCTTAGATAGGGCTATTCTAGCCAACGTGCTAATTGACTTGTAGTGAATGACCACGTGACCCATCACACGGGTCTGAAATGGCATTTTTTTAGTTGGGTTTAATTCTCAATTTCAGTGTTTCTGAGTCAGTTGTAAATAATACCTTGAGGCTTAAAGGTATTCCTTGCCATTTGAATTGAGATTTTTTATTTAAAATAATTTATTCACCCTGGAAAATACTCTTCTTCATCAAATTCTTGGACAAAGACATTTACTAAAATTATTTGGAATTCAAAAGCTGGAATTATATTCCTGGTGACTCAACAAGAAACTGTTGACACATCAGCCCAAAACAGATTATAGAAGACGTCATCACCTTCCATATTGAAACTTCATCGAGATTCGAACTTGGATTCAATTATAACATTTTAGTGATAGGACTTATATTTTTGAATTCTAGGATTAATTTTTGGATTAGATTCGCAAACCGTAAGTCCTATTTCATATTTTTACCTTGTTTTCTAGGGAAATAAATTATTTTGTTAAATTTATAAAGCTTGTTGACTTCACTCTTTTCTTTTGTTATTTTTGTATGAGCCTACATGTAACAATGCATAATATTTAAACTTAACATTCTATATACTGAAAAATATTTTCATTTTAGTGTGTTGGCTAAGAATTAAATTCTAATATTATTAAAATAATGAGCATGTGCTTTTCATTTTCCTTTCTATCCTTTCGAAAGTAAATTGAGGGTCTCCTGAACATATGCCAGGGTCTCTCAAATAGAGGCTGGGGACTCTTGATGTCCAGTGAGTGAATAATCCAGGACTCCTCATCCTGAGATTCTGTTGAGAGCCCTACACACACACACACACACACACACACACACACACACACACACATACATACATAGTATGACATGTTTTTATATACTGTTGCATTACAACAGATCTGTTGTGAAATCATGTTACCTATAAACAATCTTACTGGTTTCTCACAGCACCCAATAAGAACCCAAATACATCCAATACGAGATATACATCCCATACAAGATATACAACCAATACAAGATATACCGGTACATCCCATACGAGATATACATCCCATACAATATATACATCCCATACAGGATATACATCACATACAAGATATACATCCAATATGAGATATACATCCCATACAAGATATACATCCCATACATGATACACATCCAATACAAGATATACATCCAGTGAGATATACATTTTTATACAAGATATACATCCCACACAAGATATACATCCCATACAAGATATACATCACACACAAGATGTACATCCAATATGAGATATACATTCTATACAAGATATACATTCAATATGAGATATACATCCAATACAAGATATACATCCCATACAAGATATACATCCCATACAAGATATACATCTAATATGAGATATACATTCTTATACAAGATATACATCCAATACAAGATATACATCCAATACAAGATATAAATCCAATACAAGATATACATCCAATACAAGATATACATCCAATACAAGATATAAATCCAATACAAGATATACATCCAATACAAGATATACATCCAATACAAGATATAAATCCAATACAAGATATACATCCAATACAAGATATACATCCAATACAAGATATACATCCCATATGAGATATACATCCCATACAATATATACATCCCACAAAAGATATACTTCCCATACAAGATATACATCCCATGCATCTGTACAGATCATTCATCTCAGTGGACACTGTAGTTCACCAATGTATGTTGGTTTCATCCACCTACAGTATATACTCACAAGTTGAGTCCACATGCTAACTACATAGACCCAGATCTGCTTCCACAGAATGCACTAATGTTAGGAAAAATCAGTAGAACAAACTATGTACACCTTAGTTTGCCATTGCATTATGTTATGACACACCTGGGTCTATGTTGTCTGCTGTTTAATTCACCTTATAACTGAACATATATGGTGCCTTGATCAACAACAGACCTTAGATAAAGTTTAATTTTCATTAATCTAGGGCACACCTGCAGACAGATATGACCCTCTGGTTGACCATCTCCTTGCTGTTTATACCAGGCAAGGACTGTGTCCCTGTAAAGCACACAGAACTCTCTTTTCCACTTCTGCTTTTTGGTCGTACAGTGGAGAAGATATCCCACATTGCACACTGGAGCATGGGCTGAAAATAGACATTAGATAATAACAAATATTTCTTTATGTAACATTTGCTCATGTATAAAAGAAACTGAAGTACAGTTTAGACCCTTGTGGTACCTTATTTTAAAAAAGCCTATTTTCTTCTTTTTTCCAAAATGCTAAATTCTGATAATAATTAAATATTCTGTACATGTAAATACCTATAAATTTACAGTTATGTAAATACCTATAATTGCAAATTTATGTAAATACCTATAATTGTATATTATGTAAATACCTGTAATTGTATATTTATTTAAATACCTGTAATTGTATATTTATGTAAATACCAATAATTGTATATTTACTGTCTGTGCCTTTTCCTTGTAACCACTTGCACCAGCAACTAGATTTACACTCTTATATTTTATTAATGTTGGGGAGACAGTGCTCTGATAAGCTAATGTTTTCTCCTGAATCAATGAAATCCTAGGTCTGTACTTGTATTTGACAAAATTTCTGCAATAAACACGATTTAAACTAAATTAAAGTATGGTTGATTAAAATGTCAAAAACTTGTATGAAGAGCTGCTCTCCAACAAACACTAAAGGTAATTCATCATTCTCCAACAAACAATAAAGGTAATTCCTTTCTCCAACAAACAATAAAGGTAATTCATCACACTCCAACAATAAAGGTAATTTCATCACACTCCAACAATAAAGGTAATTCATCACACTCCAACAATAAAGGTAATTCATCACACTCCAACAATAAAGGTAATTCATCATTCTCCAACAAACATTCAAGGCAATTCATCATTCTCCAACAAACACTAAAAGTAATTAATCATTCTCCAACAAACAATAAAGGTAATTCATCAAACTCCAGCGCTAAAGGTAATTCATCATATTCCAACAAACAATAAAGGTAATTCATCAAACTTCAACACAAAAGGTAATTTATCATACCCCAACACTAAAAGTAATTCATCAAACTCCAACACTAAAGGTAATTCATCATACCCCAACACTAAAGGTAATTCATCAAACTCCAACACCAAAGCACTTCATCATACTTCAACACTAAATATAATTCATCAAACTCCAACACTAAAGGTAGTTCATCATACCCCAACACTAAAGGTAATTCATCATACCCCAACACTAAAGGTAGTTCATCATACCCCAACACTAAAGGTAATTCATTATACCCCAACCCTAAAGGTAATTCATCATACCCCAACACTAAAGGTAATTCACCATACTCCAACACTAAAGGTAATTCATCATACTCCAACACTAAAGGTAATTCATCATACCCCAAGCCTAAAGGTAATTCATCACACCCCAACACTAAAGGTAATTCATCAAACAACAACACTAAAGGTAATTCACCATACTCCAACACACACTAAAGGTAATTCACCATACTCCAACACACACTAAAGGTAATTCATCAAACAACAACACTAAAGGTAATTCACCATACTCCAACACACACTAAAGGTAATTCATCAAACAACAACACTAAAGGTAATTCACCATACTCCAACACACCCTAAAGGTAATTCACCATACTCCAACACACCCTAAAGGTAATTCACCATACTCCAACACACACTAAAAGTAATTCACCATACTCTTTATAATATGAAGAGTCAGAATTAATCTTTGCCTAAGAACAAGTAGATATCACGAGATCCAATTAATGCACATTTACAATTGACCTATAGCCACTTGTCAATCATGCTGAGCCATTAACCAATCAGCAAACGTAAATTAGACACACCTCAAGGCATTGCTTTCGTCCGCCATTTTCCTCCGACAAGCTGCCTGTGGTAATAATGAATTGATTATGATAAGCATTTACAAATTTTGTAATGATTTGTTTATAAGGGTGAAAATAAGTCAGTGGGAGCCATATAATTCTTAGTCGATATCCTGATCGTCTAAATAGAGGAATTAGATTTATTCCTTTCCCCGAAACATAGACAAAACTTTGATGGATAAAGACTATTTTATGGTCGCGTGTACGATCAGTTAAATATGGAAATAATTGATGACAATAACATGTTTCTTTGCATAAAAGTATGTAGAAAAGCATTTCCTGTTGATGGTTTGAAGAAAAAAAAGAAATTGAAATTGAAAATATATACATAAATAAACGTTTCTAGAATATGAGTGGAGAACCCCCTAAATTTCGGGCTTTGATGTATATTATTTTCTTGTAGTGAACCCCAGACTGCATTATTGAAAGTTTGAAAATTTTGACTTTAATGTTGGCTTGTCTTAAAAAAAAATGATTTACTGTCTCGATCTTTCAGACACTTGAGTGACTCTTTACTTTCTCATTGGTCTGAAGAAGGGGTGGGGATGCAAAATGTTGTAATAATAAAGAAATACAAAAACAATGGTTTCAGATATTATCATCTCATATATTAAGCATGCATTTACATGTTTCCGTCAACAGACATCATTGATCAAAATTCCATCTGACGAACAGTAGAACTTTAACATTGTTATAGACAACAGTATACTTCTAACAGTAATTATTTAGGATTTTGTTATTGATTTTTAATTCGTTTACTTCCAAGGCAGAATAAACATAAGCCAGATAAGATTAATAAGGATAAGATTATATACTAAATACATTAGTATTTTTGGGAGCAAATTTCATTTTAAATTAATAATTTCTCCAACAAACTTAAAATTCATTTTTTTACTTACTGAAATAAAACACTTAGGTTATTACTATATGAACTTGAACTACAAATATAAATATTGTCTACTGAAGTATAATTTATGCAACTTTGTAATTTTACATTTTTAGGAATAATACAAATTGTTTTTAATAAATATATCACCTAAACTGAAACATATTTCTTTGCCCAATACTGCTTGTTTGTCGGAGGTTAGCAGGTGGTCATGTCACGTAATTCAATAGGCAGAGCAATCTATCATCTCGCATAAGGTCAATTATGACACAGACATGGTGTTATGTACAATTAATTTGTTTGTCTGTTAATTTTAATTTTTTTTATTTCATTACATATTATTGTAACGTAACATTGTTTACTGGACTTGACCTTGTCCAAAATCGAGTTCATTTCTGCTTGACCTGATTGACTTTTTTTTTCTTTTTTTTATTTCATTATGTAAACAACTAATAATAGCTTCATTATTCTTTATGTGTATGAGCTTATTGACCAAATTATTATTCAGGTAAACAAAGAAAGAGTAAATATGTTGATCAGGGTCAGGATTTTGGAGATTACCAAGTGAATTTGATAGGCTATTGTGTTGTAAATAAACAAGGCTCATTAGATCATTCTAGAAAGTTATTTTCCATTAGGTAATGGTTGTTTTTAGAAAATGCTAATTTTGACCTTAAGATCAAGCAGAGAACTATATTATCTTGTAACTGAGGATTTTACCAGTTGTGCTTTAACATCTAGCCCTTTAAGTTGTATTATGTTGTGACCAGTTTGGGCTGAATTTTATTTTCTTCAAATTAGTGAATTCAAGTGATTATTTTCTCTGGAACTACAAAAGTGCTCTGTCAAAATTCTTGGATAAAGACATTCATTGATATTTATACTGAATTCAAACCTGAAATAATATTTCTGTGATTCAACAAGAGACTGTTGACACATCAGTACTTCGTAGGCTATAAGGCACGTCATCACCTTCAATTCTGAATCTCTTCGGGACTTGAACTGAGTTTTATTCAGGACTTTTTATTACTAGAATTTGTGTCTTTAATTCTTGGATTATTTTTGGTTTTTATTCACAATACCATAAGTTTTTTTTTCTCATTGTTCACTTTGTATTCTAGGGAAATAAATTATTTGTTAAATTTTACAAAGCTTGTTGTCTTCACTCTTTTCTGTTACTTATTTTAAGAGCATCTATATTCCAATGAATGTCTATAGCTGTGTTGAATCTATATTCCAATGAATGTCTATAGCTGTGTTGAATCTATATTCCAAAACCTAAATATAAATGTCTATAGCTGTGTTAAATCTACATTCCAAAACCTAAATATAAATGTCTATAGCTGTGTTAAATCTACATTCCAAAACCTAAATATAAATGTCTATAGCTGTGTTAAATCTACATACCAAAACCTAAATATAAATGTCTATAGCTGTGTTAAATCTACATTCCAAAAGCTAAATATAAATGTCTGTAACTGTGTTGAATCTATATTCCAAAACCTAAATGTATTAGAAGGAAAGAATGGACAAGTGGACTTAAATTTTAACTGTGTTGTACAAGCTATAAAAAAAGTGATCATTGCATGCATAGACAGAATGACATAAAAAAGAACTTTTATGGAGTACAGCTGGACATGACAGATAACAGTATTTTGAGTACAACTGGACATGTCAGATAATAGTACTTTGAGTACAGCTGGACATGACAGATAACAGTATTTTGAGTACAACTGGACATGTCAGATAATAGTACTTTGAGTACAGCTGGACATGGCAGATAACTACTTTGAGTACAGCTGGACATGATAGATAACAGTACTTTGAGTACAGCTGGACATGACAGATAGAAGTACTCTAAGTATAAATGGACATGACAGATGACAGTACTCTAAGTACAAATGGACATGACAGAAAACAGTACTCTAAGTACAAATGGACATGACAGATGACAGTACTTTTGAGTATAAATGGACATCAGAGATAATAGTTCTTTTGATTAATAATGAGCACAACAGACAACAGTATTGCACTGAATACAAATGGACATAAATGAATTGAATACATACATGTATATCCCAAAACATGATGATCTCAAAGTACAGTGTGGTCATAGTGAGGTAATGTCCTTCCTACACAGAAGCATTAAATCAAGGTTAATGTCATAGATTTGTAAACAGCTGATAAAATGTACTTTATTCAGTTTGCAACTGAGTATGAATATGTTGAATGCTGGCAACTGAAAACATGGGATGAATTCACAAGACAGTTCAAGTTTGTCAGTTGGGGTAATGATTTTTGTCAGTCAATTAATTAACTAGTGTTATCATCAGAACAGAGCATACAATATGAAGACATAGCTATAGTTAATCTCAGCCTGATCACTAAAATGATAAATCAGTTTAATATAGATCAAAATGACAAAAATGTTAATGTCATTCCACCTATACAGTGGATTCCCAGGTTCCTGTCTTTGTGTGTTTATGGGAGTAAATAAAATCTATCAGGCTGGGGTCCACTGGTAGTAGGTGAGTCAGTTTCATCAATCTGTCTAGTGTTATGTATGTCTTTTAATGTACGACACACAATTTCAGCATGTTCAGTTGTTGGATCATGACTCAGTTTCTTAATTTTAATAATTTGTTGGTCTGAAAGTTTCCCCTTTGCCTCAACAATGTAGTCAGACATACTGATGACAATAATACAGGACCCCTTGTCTGCTGGCTTGCCTCAACAATGTAGTCAGACATACTGATGACAACAATACAGGACCTATCGTGTACTGAAAAATGGCGTTAAGCCCCACAACAACAACATCAACAACAATACAGGACCCCTTGTCTGCTGGCTTGCCTCAACAATGTAGTCAGACATATTGATGACAGCAATACAGGACCCCTTGTCTGCTGGCTTGATGACATTATTTTCTCTCTCACACAGCGATTGTCTTTCCTGTCAGGTTAAATTTTGGGTATGGCTCAATTTGTAAGAATTGTCATTCTTCCGCCATGAACAATAGTGCCTCTAGAGCAAGTACATTACTAGGGGATTCAACATAATTGCATCTTGGGCAGAATCGGAAAGATTCATCAGAAGTCACTAGTGACTCTGGAATCTCCAGCATCATCATTCAACATGAAAATGAAACTAAGTCACCTTTCAATTCGAGTACATTGTATGTTTTCAGCAAGGGAAAAAAGGCTGAGGTCCTTAGACAGGAGACTTACATCTGCGTCAGACAATCTCACCTTTGACAAGTTTATAACATGGCTGACATTCCAGTTTACCAGAAGATTTTACCTGCAAAACTTTCTTTTCTTTTTTTTTTTCCTTTTGTGATAAAACGTTTAGAATTTCTCTGTATTACATAATGTCTAGAGAATTTGCTGCACTGTTGTCATATAGCTGCCTTCTTTGGCTGATTCAGAATATGTTAACTTCGCCTATGTAGTTACCAAAAGTGTTTTGATCACAATGCCTTTTGGAAAATTTCAAAATACATAAAGTGATGCTTTGTCATGACTGCTGTTACTGTTCGCATTGTGATGTCTTATCTGTATTGTTTTTTTGTTTTTTTGTTTTGTTTTTTTGGAGGGGGGATAGGTTTTACTGGATACCATGTCAATTCTGTCACACAAATTGTTTTTCTTATTTAAAACAAAAAGGTACATGTACCAATGAACCAACACATAACAACAGTTAAAAGTGAAAATAAATAATGGACATAAAGCGGAAAGAGAATAAGTGCAACTTAACCTTTTGTGGAAAAATAAAGGAAACGTGGAACACTATACTGCGTAAATCATATTTGTTAACGGATAAAAATACGAGTGCAGATCCATATGCTAAATATTTACATGTGCAGTATTCATGAATATAAAACAACAATGTATATGTTTGTGTATATATTATAATATATGCGCGCGCGAGAGAGAGAGAGAGAGAGAGAGAGAGAGAGAGAGAGGGGACTAACGGATAAACATGTTTCCGTGAGGTCCGCTAACACCACATCCCATCTTGACAGTTCTGTAACATAACTTTTCTTTCTAAACTATGTGAATTGTAATAATTAAACAGATATTGACCTGCACACTTCCACTATGAAACTATCTGCGCGCGCAAGTTTAGGTCGTCACGACGGAATAGGGCAGGTTACGAATTCACCTTGTTGCTATAAATAGAATTTGAAGTTATTTACCAACAAGACATTGCACGCACTGCCATGTTGCCTTTGACAAACCGAAGAAATTTGGAATGCACACAATGCTTACCTTATATTCGATGAACTATGTTGCTCTGCTCACATAAATGTATACAAAATAACACTCACAATAAAATATTAACCAGATTTAGTAGATAAAAGAAATGAAAGAATTGTTTTATAGATTTAAAGGTCTCTAGGCTCTCCTTGGGAGACAGTAATTTGTCGGCTATTCAGTTATTTGTTTTATTGTTCGGTCAAAAAAAAATAAAAATTAAATAGGCTAGTAGCTTCTGTTCATTACCGTAATTGGCATGTTTTACTTCCATTTCCGGTTTCAGCAAACTATAATTAATATCCAGTATACGAAATGTTATGGTCCTTCATTAGGCCTATGTATAAAAAGAAAAGTAGTTTTGGTCATAATAATAGTCTTTCGTTTTCTAATAAGCATACCAAGATGGAACAGTGCCTCTACCATCTCTGTAAGCTATAACGAATTCAGTGTTAGTAATGACAAAGTAAAACTGTATCTTGATATCAGTGGAATTTTGATATATTCGTCTAAATTGTCATAGATAGAAGGAACAAATTATTCTTTGATTGTCTTACATAATATATTCTTAACAATGCTGGACATGTACAGAAGCCGTAACTCCATAAGCTACATGGGGTTTGAAAGAGAGTTCAAACTACGAGTAGGCAAGTTAACAAGTTAACCCCGTAGATTCGTAGCACACACACACACACACACACACACACACACACACACACAACACGTGTTATTTCGTCACGGTGCAAATCAAACTAACAGAAAGTGATGCAGCGTCTCGGGCATGATATAACTTTTAAACCAAAATTATTACTGTAATGTAAAACACGAAAACTCAAAACCTTCATCGACATAGGCATTGACTTTCTTTGTACACAATGTTATGTGAAATGTAAATATCAGCATATACTTATAACCAAACCTATAACCACTGACATGTCATCGATGAACATTACAATCCAAAGCAAAAGTGAATTTGAATACAGACCTTGAAAATAAGGTAAGAAAGCGTCAGAATATTTGAGAAATAACAAAAATACACACACACACACACACACACACACACACACACACACACACACACACCATTTTGTTTTGTTTTTCTTGGATATTCTCATATCTTTTACTAGAATGATAAGATGTCAAAAGCTTGTGATTTGAAATAATTTAGGAATATATATATATATATATATATATATATATATATATATATAGAGAGAGAGAGAGAGAGAGAGAGAGAGAGAGAGAGAGAGAGAGAGAATAACATGGCTTTTAAAGTGCAACTGTGTTATGTCAATTCTAAGCCTACAGATCAATGATGAATTACCACTCATTAATCATTAGTGACTTATGAAAATAACGATAAAAAGTATTAATAATCCCCGTTTTATAAATGAATTTACTATTGTACACAATTTCGTCGCAATCCTTTCTGCTTTCCGTTACCCTTTCCCTTTCATACATAACTAACAAAAATACGCAGAAATCTGGAGAGAGAAAAAAAGCATTTGAGCTGGATGAAAACCTTGAAACTAAACTTACACCAAGTAACCAAAAAGAATATGGTTCGTCTTAATGGTATGTGTACATTTTCCTTGGGATTTATCTACAGTGTTTATATTATGAATGATACAAAGTTACAATAACATGTCGACACTATAAGGTAAATTTTTGGTTACGAGGCAGTTTAATGTTTTGTTGTTGTTTTTCTTCTTTTGGTTTCTTAAACCTATTCTAATGTTTTATAAATCGATTATTATTAATTAAATGTGAAAATGTCTGAAGGCCACCTCTCTCTCTCTCTCTCTCTCTCTCTCTCTCTCTCTCTCTCTCTCTCTCTGGACCATAGAAGCAAGATACGGGCGAAAATCCATCGAAAGACGACGGTAGAGGATTTTCGCTTGTGTCATACGACGATGTCTCTGGACCTATGAATGATGGTAAAAGTTAAGTCAAATCGACCAAAGGGGGGGGGGAGAGAGAGAGAGAGAGAGAGAGAGAGAGAGAGAGAGAGAGAGAGAGAGAGAGAGAGAGATTTTATGGTCGATAGTAATGTTAATTACAAACAGAATAATGACTTAGATCAACTGTAAATATATTAAAATACTTTAATTATCTCTTCTTGGTTCGTCATTTCGTTTAGTTTCTATTCCAACATCAATTTCCATGCGCCGGTACTTGAATGGCTGTGCGTTCAGTGTTCAAGAAGCTAACCATGTGTTTGTAGCGCCCTACTTTCTTCATTATAAACATCATTCATGTTTAAATCATAAGCGTGTCTTTTCTTGATTTAATCAATGTGAATAAAAACAGAAACTAAAATAAAAAAAAACAAAACCAATCAACTTATCAACAGGCAACGGTGATTGGGAATAGACACAAAAGGTACAGGACTACATTTTGAAACGGACACACTCGGCAGGGATGTGAGGAGTTCATTCACTCGGTCAATACACAGTTGCCTATTGTCAGTCTTAACTCCGTCCGAAGGGCACATATGCGTATTTGTTTGTGATATAAACAAAATATATGTATAGTATGTGCGCTGTATCGATGATATACCACTCGTTGTATAAATTTTTCATTAACAGGAAACTCGGCAAACCTCATTTCCTTTAAATAAAAAATTTATACATCTCATCTCGTGCTATATCATTGATACAGCGTCCATACTATATATATATATATATATATATATATATATATATATATATATATATATATATATATATATATATATATATATAAAAGTTGTATTATGTATTTATATTGTTTGATTGACCTTTGTCCATAATTGAGGGCAAGAGTTTGTGCCAAAACAACATATTACATGGCAATTTTTGTGTATGATTGTAGATTATGTAATAAGAGTATTATTTTTTGTGGGTAAACATGTTTTATGTTTTGGTTTTCAGTGCTAGATACAACTTTGTTGAAGATCCTAGAAGGTTCGAGAAACGAATTTTGTTAACTTTTTTATGGAAATTTCCATTAAGATGACCTTCATTCTGGTCTTCATGTTGTGTCTTAGATTTTAATATTAGTTTAAAGTAAAAAAAAAAATAATATATTCCTACTTTAACATATGAGAAATCAGTCTTTCAGTTGTGTTTTGAATTTGAGAGGAATTATTTATTTAAATTATTATTTGGAATTACAACGTGATCATTAATATTTTGGACTAAATCGCAATTGTGGGACTATAATAAATTCATTTAGAGACATTTCGAATTATATGTTTGTGTTACATCAAGACTGTTAGCACATCAACACTATTCCAAGCTATTGGTATATCAGCACTTTTAAGATTTTTATTCATTTGGAACGCCTCTGTAATTCATCTGGAATACTCTATACTTTGGACTTGTGATAGAACGTTTAGGCCTATTTGGGATTTAAGTTCTTTTTAAATTTTCACATTCTACTCTAGGAAAATGAATTATTTGTTGAATTTTACTGAACTTATTTTTTTTCCCGCTCTTTTCTATTACTTAGTTTAAGTCTATAGTGCATAATAGATAATTTAATTTTCTTTGTTATTAAATGAAAATTGTAGAGGAACTTAGAGTATTGTGAATTAGATCCATAATAATCCTAAAAAGTTCTATCACAAGTCCTAAAGAATAGAGTGTTTCGAATGAATTCCATGTCTCGAATGTGAGTAGTAATAGAAAACAAGGTTTCTAACTCAGACAACCGTTCTAGCTCAGAGACCCCTTCCCCCTCCAAACATATTTTTGACAAAATATGCTTGTCGGGGTAAGTGGTATCTGAGCTAGAAACCTTGTCTGATCTAGAAACGACATGTTTTCTGTTACTGCTATGTTGACATTTTCTTCACCAGCCTTTCTTAGCTCAAAATAATGACTTTCATATGATAAGGTTTTTCTAACATATTTCTGACAAAACGTTTTGTCGGGGTAGGGGGTCTCTGATCTAGAAACACTTAATTTCTATCACTACTGCTACAGCCATATTTTTTTATAATTATTTTCGTACTTGCCAACTCTCTTTGGTAAATTATCTGTTAACATACTGTCAATAATACGAAACTCACGTATTAAATCGTCCATATCATATTTTACGCCTCGCAAATAAGATCGTATCTGATCAAGTAATTTTTTATAAGTGATACTTGCTGTTTTGCAAGGTTTTTTTGTTTTTGGTCTCAAGTCGAGGCTCAATTTTTTTACACGCTGCTGCAAGAGAAAAACCAACACCAGATTTTATTAATAAAACCGGGTTTAATGATGCTCCACTTGAAATTATACCAGAGCTAGTCATTAGCAGTGGTAAATATGATATTACTCGAAGTATTTTACTGTAATACTTATTTTTTATGATAATATCTGTAATATTGTATTAGTGCGTCAACATCTTGTTTTGGAATTTCTTCTGAAATATATTTGAAATCGATTATATATTTCTTCATTATACAATATTTGCTTACAATTTTTACATGATATTAAAATCTGTAGCACCAACGATTGAATCAAGAAATTCACAAAACATATTATTGTTAGGATCAGCTATAAAATCTCTGTACTTGTCATAAACATCTGATGAAATATCCTTCTATCGTTCATCTGTCAATTCCTCATTTTACTTTAACCAACTGTAAGAATCAAACGTGTTTTCTACTTCACGTTCATAAAAAATCTGTTTCGTTCACCAAATTACCGTATTCTCTTTCTGTTTCATCAATAAACCCAAGTACCAAGCTTATTTGATTCAAAGTAAAATTGCTGAGGACAAGATAGTGTCTGATAATTGCGTATGCGACTATGAAATTTATCAGCATTAATTTTTGGAGCGATTTTCGTCCAAGAAAGGTAATACCAGTAGAAGCATTTACTTTAAGCAATAATTTTTCGTATTGTTTTGTAAATATTTTCTCGACTTCATTGTAATAATTTTGTAATAACAATTGTCTAGAGCGTTGGAGCGATGGAAGTGGAGCATCGCCTTCATCATTTATTTCGTAATAAGAATTAAACTTTGCTTCAAATATTGTTTGATCGACTTCTTTAAAACAAACTTTTCTCGATCATAATCGTCAAGATAACTAATTTCATCGTCAAATATTTTGATTATCTTTAGTGATCTGTCAACAATAATTGGATCTAATTCTGGGTCTTTTTTACGCATCATTGGTAGAAGTGCGTTCGAGTATGCTTTTATAATTAACTCCGTATCCGCTGTCATGGTAACGATTTTAACTAGAGTTTCCTTGTCGCGGTAGCACATACCAAGATACTTATAAATTTCTCGTTTTTTAAAAAAATCGTGTAATTCCTTGTTCCTTTTCATTCTTATTATCCTAGATTCCGCAAGTTTATTGAGACGATCATAGTTATTGTTTATGTTTTTCTCCTGTGCTATTCATGTTAATAAACCTGATCGTATTATCAAATCTATATTTTTAAAATCAAGCTCGAGCAATATTTTTTAAACAGGATTTCAACTTGTTTTTGTTCTTCTAGACAATAATCAGGATTACAGTATCTGCTTATAATATCAAAGTTTTCTATTGCTTTTATTAGTTGTGGTCCTCGCATATGCATAACAAGAATAAAGTTTTTATCTTCATCTGATAATGGTGAATTTATCGTTGTAATCGTAAAAGTTTTCGTAGTATTTATCATACGTGCCGTTAGTGATTTATTTCCAACATGTTTTTGTGGGTTAAAAATATTATCATAAAATTCTCTTGCAACGGTTATAATTGGTGGTTCAGACATTATTTTATAACATTAGATTAAATTTGATCATCAAGTGTGTATATCTGAAATGCTGTCAATCCTGGAAACGAATGTTCAGCAGCGATAACATAAACCCGAAAATACAAGTACTTGTTGACAATCTTTTCTGTTGGAGTTGTAAAGTATTGTGTTGTTGAAATATACGTGTTCTCTGTACAATACAATATTACCCAGTCGATATCATCGTTTGATCCTTCCAATCGCCAATTATAAATTCCACCAAGACTAGAGTTTAATCGACCTCGCAAATAAAATTGCCAAATAGCGACAGCAATGGGACATTTAATTTTAATCCAAAAGTTTTCAACTTCTCCGTTAGTAGTCCATTCTTGTTTATCAGAGAAAGCGTGATGAGGGTAATTTTCAGGATAATATGATGATGCGCTTACATCAAACCCAACTCGGTTATCAGTTGCTTTAAAAAGTGTTGGAATATACCCAACTTTGTTTTTGGTTCGTTTTCACCACCAGACAGACTGTCAACGTACGCTTTATTTGTCAGATCATTAGGGTTAACTGGAACATATGTATTCGTTATTTTAATACTTCTCATATTTATGTTACCTGACATTGGTCCGCCAGATCGTTTAAAATACGGAGAGAGTTCTTCTTTTAACTGAGCATAACTAATAGTATCAGTATCATTAACTGGTGGTGAGGTTGTCGGTAATCCAGTTATTTTTGAGTTGTGACTCATTACAAGATAACCTGTCATTGTGTCGCCGGTCTTATTAATTTTGTTATCGTCAACAGGTTTTAGTTGCGTATAACTCACCGCTTGTGTATTAACAACATTTGCTGGTGGATGCTCGGTTTCCAACACAATGATTTTTTTACTTGACATATTTATATTGCCTGTAACCGTCCCACCGATTTTATCAAGCTTGTTATCATCAATATATTTCAACTGTAAATAACTTACTGCTTGTGTATTATCAACATTTGCTGGTGGATATACGGTTTCCAGCCCAATGATGTTTTTACTTGAAATGTTAATATACCTGTAACCGTTCCACCGGTTTTCTCAAGCTTGTTATTATCCACATATTTCAACCGTAAATAACTTACCGCTTGGGTTTGATTTAAGTTTGCTGGCGGATATGCTGTTTCTAAAATTTTTTTTCCCTGGCATATCCAAGTTACCGCTTAAAGTTCCTCCTGTCAATGATAGTGTGTTATTGTCGATCATTTTTAGTTGTGCACAACTAACAGCTTTTGTATCAACAACATTTATTGGTAGATAATTTGTTTCTAAACCTAGTACTCGTTGATTTGACATCAACAAATTTCCTGTCATTTTATCGCCAGTTTTTATCAAGTAGCCTGATAAATCAATGTTGCCATTTGTTATTGTTGTACCTACAGCCGACGAATCTCCTAATGTTGTCCCATATTTTGTAAAATAGCTCATTATTTGTTTATTGTCTGACAATTTTATATAAACTTAGTTTATAACAATGGCAAAGCCATCGTCAATATTAATTTTGACACAGAACGGCTGGTGCAACATAAACACAACAATGAGCTGCCAGATTGTCATTATCTAGTTGTTAGGAGAACTGGATCGGGGAAAACAAATTTGCTGATGAATTTACTGCTGGGCGATAATTTTAACTACGAGAGAGTTTATATTTACACAATTAATCCACAGCAGGATAAATCCGAATTATTAAGCGAATACAATAACAAGCTTCGTGATGATCTTGAGGCTGGTGAAGATTTTTTAATTATTAGACCACCAGAGGAACTTATTCCAGTTAATCAGCTTAACTCAGATGAGCATAAGAAATTTGTTTTTGATGATATTCCACTTAATAATGAAGAGATGAATAAAATATGATCTTACTTTTCACTGTCACGTAATAAAAAAGGGAATTCTGTCCATCTTGCCCAGGGATTTTACAACGTCGATAAATTTATTTGACGAAATACCAGTTGATTTATATTATTTCCTGGACTCGACAACCTTGACGTCAGAAATATTGCAAACGAGCAATGTGGTGCCGTAACAAAAGATAAATTTATTGAGTTGTATCATAAGGCAACAATAGATAAATATAATTTATTTTTATTCGATAAATTTACACATGATCCAAAAAAATGTTTCGCTGCTGTATTAAAAATTATCTAGAGTAAAGTTTTATCAAACCGTTATTGAATAATAATGGATAAACTAGCAAAGTACAGAAAATATATAGAAGATCTAAAAAACATTGCTCAGTCTCATGCAAAATTTAAGGAAAAAGTTAAAGAAGCACAACGTGGACAAGTAATTGCCGCGGAGGAATCAGCTAGAATTATAAAACCAGTTACTGAGGCTTTACTTAGAAAACAACCTGAAACTTTACCGCCATCATAAGAAGAGCTTAAAAAATTACAGGAAAAAGGTTTACTTCGATTAATTAAAGAACAACAAGAAACCGCTATTGCAAAATCTGATGAAGAAAAAAGAAGAAGGTTGGCTGAAGCACTTAGAGAGTATATAGTTAATCCTGACAGAAGAAAAACTGAGATAGATTGGCTGGTTCCTGATCCGTTAGAGCTTGAACGAAAATTATCGCAGAGGATGACACTTTGGCCAGCTGGAGGAAGGTTGGATGAGATGATGAAGATGATGGAGGATATAAAAGAACAACAACGGGAAACGGAAAGTAAAGCTGATAAAGTTTTAAGGGAGATGTATGAGAGAGAAGAAGCTAAAAAAAAAGAAGCTTTTAGACAAAAACATGGATTAGATGTTCAAGACAGAGAAATGTTCAAGGATGATCTAGAAAATATAAACAGTGAAATAAAAGATGACGAGTATAAGTCGTTCAACGAGGATCACAATTTAAAAGATTCAAGAATACGTTATATTTTAAAGAAAGAATACAACGCTGATGAAAAAATTTAAAATTTTACGCAAATAGCGGAAGAAGGTAAGAAATATATCAAAGAAGTAGTGCTAGAAAATAAAGATTACCACGAAAGTATTGAAAAATGCCGACACAGTATTATCGCCGGCCTTTACATTAAAGCCATTAATAAAATAAAGCAAGACAGGTATGCTTATCACTCTAATGTTTTGAGCACCAAAGCAAAAGAATTAGAGGAATACCGAATACTGGCGATGCCACTTGTGGAGCATATAACCGACCCTACTGCCAGACAAGCTGAACTAGATCGGTTAATTGATAAACCATATGATATTAGAGACCGGATACGGGCCATGCTACTTGTGGCGCATATAACAGACCCTGCTGCCAGACAAACTGAACTAGATCGGTTAATTGATAATCCATATGAAAGTGGAGAAAGGTTACGGGCAACTGTGGCAGGGAGTCAACAAGATCCAGATACGGCAAGTGAAACAACATTTGAGCCAGTTATGGCAAGTGAAGCTAGGGAAACAATATTTGAGCCAGCTGCAACAGGGGACGTTAGTCAACAAGCGATTGTATCAGATATTAAACAACAAAGAAAAATTATTTTAAATCAAGCGCAAGCTAAAATAACAGATCGGGAATTCAATAAAAAAAATTTTGAAAAACATAAAATTAAAGTAGGTGGTATTGAAATTTGGAAAGAAGACAAATACGATGAACTAATGGGGAAAAAAAAAATAGACGCTATTATAAACACTGGTAGGGAAGCTTACAGGAATATGGAATATGTTACAAAAGTTGAAGATCTTAATAAATATGAGAACACCCTTAGAAATGGCATTATTGCTTATGTTTTTAGGACCACAGTATTAACATTTAAAGTTAAACTTGCTGGAGAATATACCTTTAAAAAATGTTTGATCTTCACGATGAAGATCCCCTTAAAAAAGTTGGAACTGGAGTAAGAGTATTTACATCAACAGCCGATATGATCGGCAGATTAATGCTGTTGATATCATCGAAAGAAGCTGGAAATGTTGGTGCTGAAATTGACAATGAAGTAGTTGATATACTTGATCATCTAAAATCGAAAGAATTACTAACATCAGACGAATACGAGATTTCACACCACTATGTAATTGCAGGCGATATAATTATTTAGTCTAATAAATAAAGATGTCAACAACATTATTATTCGACTCTAGCACCACTGCAAAAGATAGCTCAAATTCTTCAGTGAATTGTATTCCGCCAATACAACTGGATTCTGAGAAAAAATATGAAATTGGACTAATTTCTTGCACGGCGTGGCATTCCATGGCTAACGTAAAAACTAATGTTAACAATGAATTTACATTTCAACCGAAATTGTCGTTGTGGATAAGATTTAAAATTCCACAAGACGCTTATAATATCACTGATCTAAATAAAACAATAAAAGAGGTTATTGCAAAAAACAACACGGTGGAAGCTCACAACTTTGAGCTGACACTAAATTATAACACATTACGCGCTAGAATAACATTAAAGAATAATATAATGACCGATTTTTCATCGCCAGCAAGCATTCCGTCACTGCTCGGATTTTATCCACGACGATACGGATCAAATACAGAACAAACTGTAACCTATGACGGTGATCTGCCAGTAAATATAACTGACGTAAACACAATATTAATAAATTGCTCAATTGCAACTGGATCTTACTCGGCTAAAGGTAGCAAAGGACAAACAATATACAGGTTTTTTTGCCAGAGGTTCCACCGGGTTCACTTATGCAAATTAATCCATGGCAGGTCATTTATTATCCGCTAAATATTGAAGCTCAAATAACAGAAATAAATATGCAATTGACGGATCAGTCTGGACGACAACTTGATCTTAATAATGAAGTTGTTACTTATTACCTACACCTACGAGCGCAATAGAGTTTTATACAACCTCGTTGTATAACATGAAACAAAGAAAAAAGTTTACAGAAGAAAACAAGTTTGCGGATTTTTAAGAAATATATTTACTAAAATTATTGAAAGTGCTCCTGGAATAGGGCATAAAGTTGCGCCAATTGCACTGGATTCATCAAAAGCCTTTGCGACCGGAGTTGCATCTGCCGCTGAAACTGCGGTGGGGCAAAACATAACCGATAAAATAAAAGGCAACAGGCCATAAATAAAACAAGTTATATCAGAAATCGCACCGACGGAAGAAACTAAACGTGCAATGATAAAGATAACAAAAATAAAAACACTTTTATCGCCAAGAGGAGAGCAAATTATACAAAAATTAATATCTAAGGCAAGATCACCAAATTTTATTTAATCTAGTAAATAAAAAATGTCTGTTAAAGATTACCTCGACTTAGCGGAGACTCACGACGTAGATGATACAGTAACAGAATTTGAGTATGTTGAATATCTCGATGAAAATTCTAATAAGCCTAATAAAGTTGGCGTTAGAACATGTAATACACGCGATGAGGATGTATTTATTTTACCTCACAAAGCAATGTTTGAAGTTCGTGGTCAGATTATGGCAGTAGCTAATCCACCTGCTGCAATTGCAGCTGGAGCAGAAATAGCTCTCATAAACAACGGTTGGAGCTTATTTAAAAGTGCCAGGTATCAGCTAGCTAATCAAACAGTGGAAGATATTTCAAGTCACCTACAAGTTGCAAGTACAATACTAAATGTTACTTCGTTTAGTGACCATTACTCTAGATCGACTGCAACTAAAACGATGTGGTTTAAAGATACTGGAACTGAGGTAGCAATATCTAAAGAACTTTTTTCAAATGTTATTCTTATTCACGACGTTGATGCAGCTGCGGATCTTATAATTGTAAGAGATTTTCTTATTGCTAATGCTGTCAATTTTGGTATAGCCCCACCAGCTGAAGCTGCAGACGCAAACGCTACAAGAGTTTCACTTATTGCTGCTTGTAATAATCTTGGTATTACACCACCAGGTGCAGCTATGGACAGTATTGCAATCTTAGATCATATTAATAACGCTATCGGTTTTAAAAATATACGTTACAATGAAGGTTATGCTAGGAGAAAGACACTTGCAGCAGAATTACGTCAAATTACAATGATGCCATTAAGTACAATATTTGGATTTTGTGGCGATTATAATAAGGTGTAACGTGGTGTTAAACACAATCTTATTTTGGATCGGGCAGAACAAAATGATTCTTTAATTCGGGTTGGCGGCGCTGATGTACAATTTATTATAAACAAACTTGCTTTGTGGATACAACAAGTAACACTGTCATTTACAAAGCGGTAGAATTAAATGATATGCTTCAAAAGTATACGAAGAAAATTTATTTTCAGCAACATAAAATATATCAGACTGCAGTTCCAAATACTACCGACTACACATAGCGAGTCACAACAACGTCAAGCGAACAACTACCACAACAATTATTTGTTGTATTTCAGCGACAAGAGCGACGTGGAGACCATCAACAAAATAACGCAATATTTGATAACGCTGACGTTAGGAGAATACACGCTAAAATAAATTCCAAGCAGTATCTGGAACGAGCGATAGAATGCAATTTCGCGGATGATGCTAATAAAAATGTTACTCGACCGTATATGTATCTTATGGACGCAGTGCGGAAATATCAGGACGTTGGAGATGGATCTCAAATATCAGTAGAGGAATTTCGTAGACTTTATCCGATATTGTATTTTGATGTTAGTAAACACAACGAGCGAGGCGTTGATTCGACAGCCGATATTGAAATTACCTGGACATTACGTATGGTTCCAGCACATGCGTTATGCGTTTATGCGCTGGTGATCAGCGACAGATTTATAAGAACTGACTCTGTCGGAGGTAAAATGACAGTCCAAGTTTAATATAACTCTCTTGAGATATGACAAAATACATCGAAAAAGAAATACATTTGACTGACGGTCAAGTTAAAAAATTAGCGGCTACTATTGCTAACCAAAAGCCTGTATCATTAAAAATTAATTCATCGACAACGGACGGTATTTTAACAAAATTAATGCTAACTAAAACACAGATAAATAAAAACGAAAGCGGTAAACCGTTTGTTTTAAATCTAAGCGCGTCACAAATAAATGCGGTGAGAAGTTGTTTTTCTTGGTGCGGCAATAGCCACAATAGCCAAAATGTTAATACCTAAAATTTTGCCTGTACTTGGTACATTAGAATTTGCAGCAGCATCCAGCGCAGTATCTGGCGCAACAGAAAAAGCTGTCTCTGGAGACGGTATAAAGAAAATTTTTGCCTAAATCTTTAATATATAATTCCACGACGAAAGACAGCAAAAGAAAGATAACAAAAAAAAAAAAGAAAAAAAAGACGCGATCGCGAAAAACAAAAGGTAGATTTATAGGACCATTACTGGCGGGAGTAGCGGGAAGTCTGTTGCCCAATCTGCTTGGAATAGGTCGAGGAATAACCTTACCAGGAGCACGCCCGCGTTAAGTAACTTCGATATAATTGATAAGCTAAAAAAAAAAAATAAAACATTTCCACGGAGTATATTCCAAAGATGAACTTGATAATGCACCAGCTGGTGGTTCGTGTGTGATAAATATACAAGATTTTAACGACGGATCTGGCACACACTGGGTAGCAGTTTACAATAACAACTATTTTGATTCGTTTGGAATTCGTCCCAGTGATGTAGTAAAAAAATATATATCAACAAAAAAAAATAAAATAATACATTATTTGTCTAATCAGATTCAACCAGCTGGAACATCAGCTTGTGGATACTATTGTATAATGTTTATAAAACAAATGTCCCAGCCTAAATTAAATTTTTTAAGATTTATTTTACAGTTTGACGATCAACTTTCTCACTTTAATGATGAGATTGCAATTAATTTTATCTAAACTTACAAATATAAAAATGTCAACATACTGTCTCAAATGCAAAACTAAGACAGAGAATAAGGACGAGACAACGGAAAAAACAAAAAATAATAGAATGACGTTCAAAAGCATTTGCGCTGTTTGTGGAAAAAGAAAAAGTATGTTTTAAAAGAAATTATCCGGAGCTGGAATGTGTGACAAGGTTATTTTAGTAGATGATTAATTGATGAAGGTAAATATTTTTCTACATAATTTTATTTTTCTGAACAATAAAAATATTTTTTTTCTCAAGCAAATTTATATTAGAATTCTTAACAAAATTGAAAATTTCGTCAAAAGTACTTATTTTTAGCTGATTTTTTTGGTCTGTTTCTAACGATTTTTTTTTTCTCCGTTTTTTGTTGATTTTTAGCAAAATATTGTGAAATTCTTCATTTTGTTAAACATTCTGATATGAGTTTGCTTGAGGTTTGGCCCTCAAAAAACAAGAAATTTTTAACGATTTGTTTTGATTTTTGACTATTTTTCCTTAAAAAAAGATTTTGGGCTAAAAATTAGTAAAAATCAACAATTTTATCAAAATTTATAAAATATTTTCAGAATTATAATAATTTTTGCTGACAAATATTTTGTCGACGATTAAAAAATAAAATGATATGCGAGTGTGATTGTGACAGCGACCTCTGTCTGGAGCAAAATAAAACTTACGTATTGTCAGAAATGCAACAACAGAGAAATAATTGGAACAAGTATGGATATGCATAAATTAATTGGCAAGTTACCAAAACCAACAGGAGGTTGGACATTGCCAGGTCATAAATACACTGTACCATACAATCCGCAAGATAAACAACTAGATGAAAATGAGCATCCGCTGCCCGGACAAGAGCCTTATAATCAAGTTGATGCAATAGCAATGCGTCACGATATTTGTTATCGTGATAACGAACAAGATAAGCCTGGATGCGATAAAGTTGTTGTTGTTGTTGTATGGTTTAACGCCATTTTTCAGCACACGATAGGCTATACATGGTGACCAGTATTAATGGTGGAGGAAGAACCCGGGAAAACCCCGGAAAGAACCACCGACCCACGAGAAGCTACTGGCAAGCTTTCTCACATACCCACATTGGCCGAATCCGAGACTCAAACCCACGCAGACAGAGGTGAGATAGCAGTGATCCGTAACGGAAAGCGTTTTAGACCACTCGGCCACTCGGGGCCCCCTGAACTGGTTGAGGGATGGACATATGGACTTAAGGATATAAAGACATCATAGGGATGGACATATGGACTTAAGGATATAAAGACATCATAGGGATGGACATATGGACTTAAGGATATAAAGACATCATAGGGATGGACATATGGACTTAAGGATATAAAGACATCATAGGGATGGGCATATGGACTTAAGGATATAAAGACATCATAAGGATGGGCATATGGACTTACGGATATAGAGACATCATAGGGATGGGCATATGGACTTAAGGATATAAAGACATCATAGGGATGGACATATGGACTTAATTTTATGATGGTCATATATTTGATTTTATCAAAAATATCAGTAAAAGTGACCCTGTGTCTGTTTGGTTATTTCAAAGTTCAGAATATGATCATTACGATCAATTTGTACGGCCTAATGGTGATATTTACCGTACAGAATCTCTTAATGTAGAAATGGAACATCTTGCGCTGAAATATACTTCAGACGATGTCAAAGTTAGACAATTATTAAATAATTGTTTTACAGTTCCATCCGTAGCGGCTCATTTCGCTCAGGAGAAAAATTTATGGAAACCAACAAGATCGGAATTTCTTGAAGATATTCATAAAAGCTGTGTAGAATATGGACACGGAGGATTATGGAATACTAAATATAAGTGTAATGACGTTATATCTGTTGATATGGTAGCGTGTTATCCTGGAAGTTTTCTTGGATACGGAGAATGTTCTGAATACTTTAAGAGATTCGGACATCCATCACACATGAGATGACCAGGGTTGCGATAAACGGACATTTACCAGATTTTGGCTTAACCGGATTTGCTCATGTAGAATCATTCGAGTTTGCAGAAAATCTCCATCCGATTACTTATGCTTGGTTTGGAAGACATTTTTCAGAAAAATGTTGGGTTCCAATAGTACTATTGCGATATATACTTGATGTTGGAATTTTAACATTATTGAAGGTGAGCGAGGCGATTATATCGTATAGTCCACAGAAACAAGTTTGGTTACCAGAACCAAATAGATTTAATATTGATGATGCCAGAAAAGAATTCCCTAATCTTAATGAAGATGATATTATTAAAATTACTAATAATATACGTAAATGCAGAGACGAGCACGATGAAAAACTTGCAAAAGATCTTGGTAGAAAGATAATTGGTAAATTTACTCAAGGAGGAGCATACGATCATAAAAGACACTGTACAAGATTAATTATGGACGATGCTGAACTCGATTTTATAATCGCCGATACAACAGAAAAAAATACATTTATAAATCGGAGTAATGCTTATTTGTCAGACGGAATCAAACTAGGTACAATTGTGAGTTATCTTGATGGTGACTCACCACAATTTACTCATTTAGGATCATCTATGTTGGCATATGTTTCTATAAATCTATTGTCTATGATAAATAGATTTCCTCGTGATGCTGTCAGAGTCGCAACGGATTCGTTTTATATAAATAAAAAATATACGGATTTATTAAAACCGCTACTTGGTAATGGTGAATGGGGATCATGGAGAATAAAACAAGAAAATATACTTAGCTATTCTGAATCTGCCGACGTTGAAATTAAGGAAATATATCACAAAAATAATAATCAGGTTTCAAAGTCATCAGCACCATCTGTATATGATCCTGTGGCTAGACATAAAACCGTTTATCTTAATGGGTGTGGAGGGTCAGGTAAAACAACACGTGTGATTAAATTATTCATGAATAATAATTCAGATATAATTGTTTTGACACCGACACATAAACTCGCCAGAGAGATAAAAGAACGAGGAGTAAAATCGTGTACTTATCATAGTTTCTTTAGATGGTGTGGAGACACATGAACTCCTGAGCGAATGGGTGAGAAATATATACCTAAATATATTATCTGGGACGAGATATGCACGGTGTCGTTAGAAATATTAAAAATATTTCTTGAATGGCTATTGACGAAGAATACTGCTATAATAATGTGCGGTGATCATGGTCAACCACCACCTTTTATTGGACAGTCTCCACATGAATGGCTGAAGAATAACGTAGATTATTATGAAGAAATAAATGATGATCATAGAACTATTGATGAACCGCTGAAGGAATTTAAAAGATTTATTAGATTACAACCAGACAGAGTACAATGTGAAATAATGCGAGGAGTAATTCCAGAGACTTCTATGAATGATTTTCTGAGTTTATGGAATCCCGCTGATTTAATAGTTGCAAGTAGAAAGATAGTTCGTGATGAACTACAGGATAAATTATTTCTGTTACATAAAGAAAAGTTTTCAGATCTACCTGTACCATTATGTTATCGCCCAGCAGATACTCGACGACAGAATATTGATGTTGAAATTCCTGGTGGTGGAATACAGAATCTTGTCTTGAATGATATTATTTTAGTAAATATTAATGTCGTTGAGAATGCGCTGAATATGAATGAATCACCGTGGACGTTAGGATACGCTATAACTATTCACTCATCACAGGGGTTAACTATTTCCGATACAAATATCTGGATTATAGATGATCGGATCGAATGGTCGAATTTAGTCTATCTCGCAGTTTCTAGAGTCAGAAGAATATCTCAACTACATAGGGTTATTATGAATTTTACAGAAAATAATGATCAAACTGTTAATAATGACGTAATAAGAAAAAACTATATGGTTATAAGCAGTGTGATAAAAAAAATAAGCGTGACTTTGATATTGATGTTGAATTTATTATAAAACTAAAAGCACAACAGAATAATAATTGTGCAAGTTGTAACTGTAATATGTTATGGCAATATTCGAATAATAATCCAAGACAATTTACCGTAGACAGAATTAATAGTGATCTTGGTCATACACGTGATAATGTGATGCTGACCTGTCTTGAATGTAATCGACGTAGAGGTTCTGGTTATGTAATTGTATGTGGTGGTAATTGTGTGTCTTCAGGGATTACCTGTAATTGTTCACGTACAAATCCACGTTGAGGGGCTGTAGAATCTAATCTATAGATTGGAGGTCTACCAGTGGATCTAACCACACCAGAAATTGTATGTGTAGTCACACTCCAGATAGGATCAGTTGCTCTTTTTTTTACCACCTTCAAGTTCGCCAGGTTCGTATAAATATCTTACAGTTACATTACCTGATACTGGTTGAGGTTGATGTCTGTCATTGCTACGGGGTATATATTTTTTTGTGATCGCAATAGAAGGTTTCATGGAAGTTGAACGAGTAATTTCGTTATTTAATGCAGTTATCACACTTGGTAACCTCGCAACCCATTCACGAGATCGCTCACCGGATTTAAAGTCAGTAGATATTTCTTTTGCGTATTGGTATCCAAATAACCGCTCGGCAAGTGTTCGATTAAATCATTCAACAATTGCCTGATCACGATGAATTTCAGTATGTCCTCGTCTGATTTTAACGTTATGTTTTTTCATTAACGATAATACTATACCAAGAAATTCTTTGCCAGGATCAACCTGTAATAACTGTGGCCATCGCAAAGGTCCTCGCTGATAAATTCGTTCAAACGCAGATGAAACTTCAAACGCTGTCTTTGTTGATAATGGTTCAGCTTCTTTATATCTACTTGCAATGTCAACGACAGTTAATGCGTATTTGTATGTGCGTGATTGACGTTTACCAATTTTAATGGTATCGTGTGGTAAAAATAAAATATCTGCTTGATGAACCTCATTAGGGACGCTGACATCAAAATGTGCATATTGAATTTTTTAGGTGGTGGTAGATAAATTTGCCATATTGCCTGTCGTGCTAACCACGCTGCAGCAACAGAACGTGAAACTTTTGCTGCTTCAGATAATTTAGTAATCGCTGATCTGCCTCTCCAATATCCTCTTGGGCTATAATAAATGGATTCCATTATAATAGTTATACAATTAATTACCAGCCCCTAACATTATTTTACCTTTCATGGCAGATTTTACTAGAAAACTAGCGAGTTTTTCTCTGACAGATTTATTTGGTATAGAATTTAATGCATGAATCAATTTTACATCTGCGAGATGCCTTTGTTGTAAATCTTTACTTTTATACGCAACATCATGAACATGACACGCTTTATCAATCTTACTTATTGGATACTCTCCTGATCTTGGTTGATCTTGATTATCAAGTCGGATATCAAGTCGAGTTCCAGGACCGCAATAATTATATCCAGGAATATGTTTCTCACCGGGGTATTTAGCCCACGGAGTTCCTGGTAATTTTCCTAACAAAGCGGCTATATCTCCACCTGTCTTTGTTTTGACAAATTTGTATTTCTTCGTGCCACATTTTACACATTTGCCCGTCAGAGCACGTCGTTTATTTTTCGTTGTTATTGTAGTTAGTTCAGCAGTGGGTGTAGATGCTCTACATCGAACAGAATATAGACTCATATTATTTATTATATGGATATAATTGACTTTTCGGCGACACGAAAACAAGAGCCAGTGAAGCATCACCCAGCATTACCAAATTCGATAAGGATGATTATAATAGGTCCATCTGGATCGGGTAAAACACAACTATTATTAAATTTAATAATGAGATGGTTGAGATGGGACAAGCTGTATTTAGTAGCACCATCCGTAGATGATCAACACTGTTACGAAGTACTTAAAGATTTTAATGAAAATGCAAAATTGCTGAATAAAGACGGTAATGATGTGGTTGATTTTATTACCGATATTGATGAAGCCCCATCTGTAGATGACCTAGATGGATTTATTGATAATTTAGTGGTGTACGATGATGTTATGTTGGACAGACAAACAAATCCAGCTAGAATATTTTCTTGAGGTAGACACAAGAATACAGATGTTATATACGTCACTCAGCGATATACACAAATACCTAAAGTGATCAGAGACAACTGCAATATTTTAGTTGTGTTAATGGAGTAGATAATTATACTTTACAGAATATTTATTATACTTGGTGTTCAGGGGATATGGACATGATGAAGTTCAGAAACTTTTTTGCTCAAGCACAAGCTGTTCCGTTTGAATTTATTACAATAAATCTACATGACCCAAGATCTAGATATCGTGTAGGTCTAGATAAAATCTTTGGTTAATTACAGCAGCAGGCAGGGTGGTCGACAAAAATTGAGCGACACGGCGAGTAAACTAAACGCATTATAACATAAAAAAACAAAAAATCAAAAATAAAATAACAAAAATGAGCTAAACCAAACGATTTATTATTCGTTTTTCAAACTATACGGTAATAATAAAAATTAGGAGGTTCGGTTTAGCGTTATTGACCTTATTTTTCAGCCCCCTGTATGAACCTTGTGTTTTAGACAAATTTGCTCGAAACCAATTTGTAGGGTTCACCCTGCCTGCTGCTGCATCTTTGCAATTTGGTTGCATCACTTTCCTTTGATGTTGGGCACTCAGATGAAACCATGGTGTAAGTGATTGATCTTGACAGGTGTTTCACTTGCACTTGCAGAAATGGCAGTATTGTTTGAAGGTTGACTGCTGCATTGGCTTCCACTGATGTTATTTTCATGGATGAAAACATGGTGAAAGTATTAAATTTGTCAGGTCATTGACTGTACTCAATGCATGTGGTAGAATTGTTTGCAAATATTCCAATGACTGCAGTTTGTGTCGGCAGGTTTTGTTATTTTGTTTGGGGTATTTGTAAAGATTAAACCACAAACTGAAATGCTTACCAATACACAAACTTGACAGGTAAAACCAGGAATTTAAGCATCTATAAAAATATCTTTCTTTTTCAACAAAACCACACAAAGTTAGCCCCATGAAAATAAATGATACAACAGTATGTTTAGTGCAATTCAGGATGAATGCTAAATTAATGTAAAATTTTAAGGTCTCTATCATGACCACACTTTTAAGCATATGTCAGAGTCTGTCATATTTTGAAGGGTAAGTATATTACTTTTTACAAGAAACATATCTGAGAAGAATGCCATAGCATTAGATTACTCAGGACCTACAGGCAGTATACATAGATTCCAACAATACTATCAGTGTTTTTATTTTTAAGAATAGTTTTCTGGAACATGCTTGATATTCCATTATAATGCTTAATAACAATATCAAGATGGCCACCATCATGACCGTACTGGATCTCACATCAGCACAATTTTTTCATTAAGCACTATGTAGAAATCATAAGAAATCTTTAAAAATCTCATGTTGATATGATCATCAAGTTTGGAGGCATAGCAATAAAAAGACTATTAAAGTGATCATTATGTTAGCCATGTTTGATGTCAGATTGGCACCATTTTAAATCAGGACCTACATCTAATTGTCATAATGTTATATGAAGCCTTTTAGAAATAATAGAAGCCAAGTTAGCATAACGATCCATTCATGTCAAACTGGCACCATTTTCACTTAGGCCAATATGTTATAACAAATCTTTTAGGCAAACTGATGGTTGATATGAATATCCATTGAAGACAAATAACAGTGACAAGATTTTGAAGACAGCCTGCACAGTGGCCATGTTGGATGTCAGATTGACACATGGGCTCCTGCAGCATTGGTCAAGGGGGGGAGGTCACGTGACCCCCCTGGAAATCATACTGCAAATATATATATAAATTCCGACAAGTTTAATCGTGCAAATGAAGCTGAAAATATGTCACAAGATTCTGTTCAAAATGCTTAGTAAATGTTAGCTTTAGTTTCAGACAGCTTACTATACTAACTTTCCCGGTCGTAACTGACTGCCTCCCCACTGCAAAAAATCCTGCGGGCACCCATGGATTGACACCTGTTTTGTTAAGAACCATCTACAAATCTGCAGGTTGATATGACCTTTCATTCAAGAAAAAGTGACAATGACAAGATTTTGAAAAATGTTGATATCAGTGTGGCAACATTTCTTATTAAGAATAATCCACAAGTCATGAAATCTCTTTAAGAGAAAACCCTACACCTAAGTGGCCATAGGTTTGGTAGGATTTTGTGATAAAAAATTTTCAAGATGACAATACTAGCCACCATATTGTGGCCGTTCAAGGGGGCACCATTTTCATGTTCTGGGCCATCAAGACCTCAGGATGAGACTATGTTAAGTTTCATAACTTTCTTCCAACTAGTTTAAGAAGAATAGAGATTAATTGCAAATGGATGGTGTTTGCTGAATGGATGATGGATGCTAGTCTTGTACTAGTAGAGATAACAATAGCTACACTCTTTAATCTAGTTGTATTGTTACTGACAGCATTATTGTTGACAAGATGGCTTACAATACTGAATTATACTAAAATTGTAACTCATGGTTAGTATGATAATTAGGCTTTCCACACAATGCATGTCTGCAAAAATGTTTAAAAAAGTTAAACAAGGTTTTGAAAACACATCAACTAACAAGAGGCCAAAATCAGACCCTAGATTACTCATTTGGTTGACAACTGTCTAGTCAAGAGTTATGTGTTACTATGATGCCTACTATCAAAATTTCATAATTTCTGTTGATTTGTTATGAAAACAGTTGTTTAAAGGTGTGTCAATTTTTATATCCATAAGTAACGACAATGCCTTTGTTCCAGGATATTTTTTAAAAATCAAATTTGGCTACATTTTCTTGCACAGTGTTTACAAAAGTCAATGAAGCTATTTTTTTTTTAAAGAAAAATTTTAATGCTAGATGTACATATATTTGATGACAGATTTACATGAATGGTATAAATCTTAAAGGGTTGGATGCCAGGATGCTTTCAGTCCAATTTGGTCAAATTATGTTGAGTGGTATTTAACAAGTCCTTAAAAGTTTCTTCTATATTTAGTAATGAAGGCCATATTTGAGGGTGGATTGGTATGATTTATAAAATCTTGAAAGGCCTTCATTCCATATATCATTTTGTCAAAATTTAGTAAACTTCTGCTGAGTGTTATCTGCAAAGCTATTTTAAGATTTGTTTTCTGTTTTTTTAAATAACAGAATATTGACATCATTCTACAAATCTGAAGTACTTTCATACCTTTTTATCATAGCAATGGTGGCCATATCTGATGATACCTTCTGCATAAAATTTTGAAAGCCATTAATATCCGAATGCTGTCTTTTGAAGTTAAACAGCTGTATGAAATTTTCTAGTTTTAGTAAACTTGACCACATCTGATGGCAGATTGGCATCATTCCTATATGTAATGGTCTTTGGTCAGCATATTGCAAAATTGTGTAAAAATCAGATGAACAATATTTGAGACAAAGTTATTTAAAAGTTTTATATTTTTAGTAATTGCTGCCATATTTAAGGTGCATCAGAAACAACCGTAAAAAATTGAAAGGCATTTTTTGCTTGAAGACTTGCTGCAAAATTTCATTTAACTTAATAGCAAACATTGATGGACAGACTAATGATGAGGGATGATGCACACTAGACACGGACTATATGATAAGCTCACTTGGCCTGATGACCAATTCTGCCTGAATAGTCTTTAAATTAATATTTTTTTATATACAGCACACATAGCTTTAAGAATGAATGAAGAAAGGAAGGAAGGAACATGATGAAGTCTACCAATTATTCAACAGAAAAATTAGTAAAATAAAAATAAAGTACAACTGTCATATACAAGACAAAATATTCAAATGACCATGAGAGGATAGGGGCATGTATAAACACACAAATTTAATCACAGGCTTCAATAAATTTTAAAATTAAAGATGAACCAATAATGTTTGCATGTTGATGTGTGCACTATGTGGTTCCCCACACTTGCACTGTCCGGAACCTACACTGGATGAAAGGTCGACCTGTTTCATACCTTTACTGAAAGCTCTATCATTCTGTTAAAGGTGAGGGGTGGCTTTGTAAGGTAGAAAGTTTTCAGATAAATCATTAAAAAGAGTTTCAAAATCCAATCAGTGTCGCAAACATGGAGCAAAATGTGAATTTGGTTTCATATTTTTCTCACCCAAGTGATAAAGAAATCTGTTTTGCTAACCTTACTTTTAATATCTCAGTCTAGTTATCTCAGACCCGTTGTCTCAGTCATGGTATGTCTGCTTATCTCAGACCTGTTGCCTCATTCATGGTATCCATACGCTAGGAATTACTTTTAAAAAGAAATCCTTTGATATCTTCCACTGTGCCTGATGGAATTTTTATAAAATCCAACAAGAAGAAGAAGATACATAACAAAAAGAAATTCACTCATGAAGCAACTTGAGGTCTTTCCAATTTTGGTAACAACATAAGAAACATTTTGACACACACACACACACACACACACACACACACACACACAAAAGCTATTTGATAGAGTCCAGACACACAGGCAATACTCATCACTGGCAACACAAAACCAAACTCTCTCAAGCGCTAATGCAAGCCTGGCAAAAACCAGAAATGTGTAATGTCAAAATGATTTCTTCTTTGTTGAACACTCACAATTCGCCCCAGTTGAACCAAATATAATAATATGATTGCAAATGAAAACTCCTGCACTTGCCAACCAGAGTGGTAAATTTATCAGTCCACATGCTATTCCACAAAAAGATTTCCATGCAGCATATCACTGCACTAGTGATAGCAACACCCGCCATATTTCCAGAACAGAAAATATAAATTTCCAGGAAAGTCATGAATGAGAAATTTCCTGATTTCACTACACAACTTTGTTAGAACTGCACCCAGTAGGCATTTTGTCCTGCACAGCATCATACCATTACCTACCACAGAACATTTTCCAAATGGGAACTGACAAAAGTTAAAACTTAACCATATAAAAAATATTAATCACTTATTGTAAATTTGATATGACATCCATCGATTAAATGTGATAATACAGTAATAATATCAATGATTTTATGCTTCTACTTTCTCATGTGTAGAACTTGTGTACTTAGGGTCAACAGGTCACCCCATTATCCTCATTAAAATATTCGTCTTTAATGCGCAGTATAAACAAAAGCACATGGCTTGAGACGATCACTGTGCAATACTTCCAACACATATCAATTATACATTTTTTCTTGATTAGATAATTATTTTTCTAAGAGTGGCATATACTGTATAGCTAGATTCAACTTAGATAATTATTCAGATGTTCATTAAACAGTACAAAACCTTATATAAAGTGAGAAGCACATGTGTACCAGATGACCTTTATATAAAGTGAGAAGCACATGTGTACCTGATGAAAACTGTGTTGTGAATATGCTAAGTATATTGCAAGAGTGCAGGGTTATTTTAATTTAGTTGGAAAAAATTGGATGAGAAAAATAACCTATGTTGGTATTTGCACCAATACAAGGATGTCCCAGTCGCTGGGTTGCATTATTTGTCTCCTTACAAGGCATAGCCTAGCCTCATGGGGAGACAACTAATACAACCCCTTGATTGGGATTTCCTTGTCTCAGCTGAAACCGAAAGATAGATTCTATTAGTCACAAACATGAAACAAAGCATGAATTCAGTTTTGTATTTGTCACAAACGTGGAACAAAACATCAATTCAATTTCACATTTGTTACATACCCCCTCTTTTCCACTTTCTCAATATGTTTAGACAAACAGTATGAATGGTATCCATAACAATTTAGGAATTATAAAAGTCTGATTAGGTGCATCTGAGAATATCACCATGCAGACAGTTACAGCCTCAGATTTCATCTTGGTATACTTACCTTGTTTTGCTCGACTGCTGTCTAAATTGTCAGTTGTTACAAAACTGCTGTTCCCTCCTCTATCAGGCTGCTGAGTGACAGTCTCTAAAACACTTCCTGGACCATTAGGAATGATCTGTTTGGGATCCGTGTTGTTGATGTCATTGAGATCATTACTTGAAGAGCTGGGAAGTTCACTATGCAAAGGGTCAGAAAATGAAGGGTCAGCAAATGAAATTCTTGCATAGGTGTTTTCATTGTTGTCACCTGTGTGGTTTGAAGTCTCTTGACTATGTGGAACCTCCTGCCTTGTATATGCTCTAATGTGATTCTCACTTTGACGAACATCTGCCAAGTTAATTGGGTCAATATCTATATCAAGGTCATTGCTAATTGGTTCTTCAGATGTACATGTATTTGGTTCACTAACCATGTTAACTGAACCTGAAAAAAAAAATTGTATAATATCATCTCTCTCCAAAGCAAAGGATTCAATCTGAAATTCTTTGCCTTATTTGATGGGTCAGGTTTCATTATCAGAATTTGTATCTATCGTTTAATTTTTAAAATTATTATTAGTGGCAAAGTTAAGGTATAAGATGGTATTTACATGAGTGAGATTACAAGTGAGATGATGTAACAGTCAAGAACATGTGATAATTGACTAGGATGAATCAGCAAATTATTTTAAAAACGTATTCTTGAATTCTTTAGCAAATTTAATGTTTACATTTAATTATATAAATAAGATATCAATTTCCTTCTACATTTTAATGATTTAAATATTTTGATCACAAAGATTGCAATCCAAATGCTGCTCACATCATAACAAAATGACAGTATTGTGATCCGACTAAACAATCAAACAGAAATGCTATCATAAAGCTAATACACAGGACAAAATTATCTAAATCAGAAAAAAGGAATCAAAACTGTATTTCACATCAATTTAAAAAACAAGTATAAATTTATGATAAAAATGCAGGAAAATATAGGCAACCCTGTATACACATTACAATAAATACATACATTTGATATAAAGCATGTACAGTACAAATCAGGATGGGAGGCTGGGAAACATTTCTCTGGAACACAGCAAATGCAGAATTACAGTTAATTGGAGGGTGATAAACATTTCATTATGTAATAATTTCCATTATTTATTACTGGTTGTATTTCTGGTACTACCAGGTATATCAACAACCCTTTATCTGTATTAGCATGTGACAATGTTGGTGCCCCAATAAACATTGAAGCACTTTAAGATGGAAATCATGATGTCTGTCTTCTTTGATCCATGTAAAGTAGTGTGCATCATTTAGGTGCTCCATGACATATTATTTGGTGTCAGATGTGACCTCTGACCTCATGAATCTGACAAGCATTTCACCCCTTCAGATGATCTATTCTTTTCGACACATGGAAAACCTCCACCAAAATGTGGAACTGATATTCCATGGTCAGAGATGTTTACAACACAGTCATGCAGGCATGAGTGCTGCAGAAACTAAGCAACTGGAAAGCTACTAAGAACAATGCCGAGCATACATTCAGGCCAAATGGAATCCCATATATGTAGGCTGTACATTCATTAATGACCTTAAAGGTGCCCAGACTATTTACTCAAAACTATATCAAACTCTGAAGTTAGTGTCAACAAGAATCCGTTGAGGGTTAGAAGCAAAAACAAAGCACCAACAGTCATGAAATATAGTGTGGCAGCCTGCAACAATCCAATGGGAACATTTCCTCTGGGAATAACAAGAAGATGCATCAGCAGGGGAAAAAACCCACATCTCTAATTTCAAAAAGGGAGGAAAACAGTGTGGAAACTGACTAGAATTATGCAAAAATGGGCACTCATTCTGCCAAAGGAGAATAATAAATACAGTAATAAAAACCAATTTGCAAATGTTTTCAGGTCTGATTTTTAAGGTAATGACAGTACACACCCAGATCTCTATGATAATGATGAGAAATTCTTTGTAAAATGTATTATTAGCAATGACAAAAACCATGATGAAGATTTGGTACATGTATATATCAAAATTGGTCAAAAACATAACATAATCAAATTTAGGTCTGACACCAGCTCAGAAGTTAAATATTTTACCCAAGTCATTTTTTCAACACAATTTGTAGGAACACCGAGCCATTGTAACCAACTGAACAATACCTATCTGCATATGGTGGCAATTCTCGCAAGGTTTTAGACTGTTATGTTACAAATATATAATGGGCCTCTTGTCATAAACTTTTTGTCATGGAA
The DNA here is from genome assembly GCA_016617855.1 of Megalonaias nervosa. Lineage (NCBI taxonomy): Eukaryota > Metazoa > Mollusca > Bivalvia > Unionida > Unionidae > Megalonaias > Megalonaias nervosa. The sequence continues at coordinate 45,854 of JAECUM010005681.1, forward strand.
ACAATGTCATCAACCATTCTCAGTCTTAGAACTTGCTTTGACTTAGTGTTTATAAAGCTTAATTTTTCAGTTGATGAAAGAAACGAAGGACAGGCCGAAGATGTTACAAGTTATGATCTTAACACAGAGACTATCTTTACATAATACTCTTTTGTACTGAAAGACACTGGTCTTTATCCAGGAGAAAACACTTTCAACTTTTTTCTGATCAGAATGATATACCTGTTATTCACCTGCAATTGAAAGTGCCTGCTGCAGCATCTGAACGCTTCAACAAAGAACTTGGTTATTTGGAAAATATTGATGTAATAAGATAAGTCACTGAACCCACTAAATGCAATAAACCAGAATATCACAGTTAAAATATCCTGGAGTGGTAAACTTCAGGTATGCATTCATTCCCAATACTTATATAAAGTGATCAAAATACCCACAATTGCCCTATGAAAACCCATGATGATGTAACACCCAAACCTGCTTCAGTTCTTTATTTTAACAATCTAGATCCTAGATCAAGATATTGGGTGATCAAATTATCAGAGTACGGAAATAATCATTTCTCACAACATTCAGTACTGATTCCTACACCCATCATTTGGGATTAATTTGGTACCTATTCTTGCAATTACCATTTGGGATTAATTCAGTATCGATTCCTGCACCTACCATTTGGGATTAATTTGGTATCGATTGCTGCACCTACCATTTGGGATTAATTTGGTACTGAAACCTGCACCTACCATTTGAGATTTAATGTACAAGGAACACAATAAGAATTTAGTATACTACAGCGCTCTTGGAAAACTGTTTCTCTCAATAAACTTTCAGTCAAAATGAAAGAAGTTCCATATTTCAGAAACATCCTCATGTCTGAGGACGCTATGCTGAACCCTGCAGATGTACACCCAATTAAAGAAATTAAGCTGCCATGTAATCAAAAAGAGTTTTATACATTCTCATGCATGGTGAACTATCTTGCAAAATTCCAGAAACAACTTAATGATGTTACAAAAAAAACTGTGTCAGCTACAACATGACCAAGCTTTCCATAAGATCACGAATATAATAATGCAAAATCAAGTATAAAATAACACAAAACCAAGTCTTAGCATATTAGGATCCTAACAAAGAGTTCACTCTCAAAGTTGATACTGTACCATCAATGTATGATCTATACGCTGCTCTGTTGCACAATGGCTTACCTGTGTGTTTAAATTTCTCACACTGACAGAAATCAGCTAAGCTCAGACTTAAAAAGGAATGTTTCTGATTCTTTTCAGTTGCAATGTTCTTTTGTCAGTTTATGGATAAAAGGTGAAGGTCAATTTGAATCATAAACCAAATCAAGTCATGTATATAGAAGAAAAAAGAAAACATTACACCTTCATTGCATCACTGATAATCATGAAGCTTCATTTGCAAAAGTAGGTTATCATGATCTGACACAGAATGAGTAAAAAAGTGCCAGGACACAGAATGACTAAAAAAATGCCAGTAGCTGATGCAATTTGATGATATTCTTACCAACGACTTTGTTGTGCATAAAAAATAGTCCCAAACAAAGTTGAAATAGTAAAAGTATATTATACATTTTTGATAACTATAAATCAAAAACCATCCATCCAAATAAACAGAACATTTTACAAAAGACAAAACATTTGTCAACAGAAAATGTCCAATGCGTGTGATATCACATTGTTTGATACGGTGCACAGTACTGGTTTGAATTGGTCTAGATCACATCACAACTAAACATTACATTGTTGCGATATTTTTCTGAAAAGAAGATTACTGGATGCAGAAATACACATATTTACTGTAATGTAGTTGTGACCGGATATTTGCAGTATTTGATTTGGAACATTAGATTGTACAGAAGACGTAAACAAATATCTTTTTTAGTTGGACTTGCATCACATATTTACTGCGTAAATATGCTGTGGTTGAATAAAGTTCTGTCAGTTGGGGAGACCGGTTTATGTCTGCATTCTTCTGTGAACAAAGGTGAGTTTATTTACTTCAATAAATTCACATTTAAACCATGCTTGTATATAGGGTTGATTCCATGCTACAGATATACCGTCCATCCATCGCCACCCCCACCCTCGTTATCATCCAAGCAATACTGGTAGTTTTACTTGTTGTTATTGTTCTTGCTTTTGGGGGTTTTGCCATTTTTCATGTTATGATATGTTATACATGACATAACAAACCCCTGTGGGAGTAAATTGGCAATAGTGAAATAGATGAGACCATTTTTTGCCAACTCCCTTTTCCGAGTCGAATAAAAAAAATGGCGGCCAAAAATGTTCATTCAAAATAAAAAATTCCAGAAGGCAGGGTTAAAAAGTTTTTCCACAATCTCAGCCAATCAGAAAAGAGGATATGGCACAGTAATTTCATAGACTTATTTGGACCAATCAGAATCACATAAAGTGATATTTTAATGTGTGGTAATATCAAAAATATGAAACTGCACATACTATAGGAAAACTGTACCGACTATATGATAATATAGTAGTATCCTTTCAAAGAATGCATTTCCACTCATTTTGCTTTCTTTAGAACAATCTATTCTTTTTAAACAATAAAAATTGTGTTGTAGTTTGTGTGCGCATATTTCATCACATGATAGGCTATACATGGCAACCTGTATGTTTTAGGAATAACCCAGTAAAACCAGGGAGGAACCACCAACCCAGGGGAAACTAATGGCAAGGTTTATCACATACCCACACTGGTATAACCCGAGACTTGAACCAATGCAGACAGGGGTGAGATGGCAGTGATCAGTAAAGGAGAGTGCCTTAGACTACTTGGCCACACAGGGCCCCAATAAAAATGGTCAATCGAAACACTGACAAGATTAATATTTTGGCTGTCAATGAAGAATATTAAATATTTGTTTGCAAATATGTGCATTAGGGTAAAGAAGATAGAGGCAATATGGGAATGGACCCATGTTGTCATGCAGATAAGTTTGTTTGCTTGGTTTTTAAATGTACATCAACAAATGAAAGATTATATACTGCAAAGCCATTTAGTGTAAAGTTTGCTGCCCAGAGATGCACCATGTCAGCTGATCCAGCCAAAGCAATTAAAGTGCCCTGCCCAGAGATGTACAATGTCAATTGACCTGGCCTGATCAGGGTTTGATCTGAACCTTCCCATCATGAGTCCTATGTGCTAACCACAGTCACCAATAAACAGATGGGACAAGAAGTAAATAATGCACACTGTACTGACTTTAAGTATATTGTTAGTTATATATTATGTACATCACCATGCAAACAATCATGGTGAAAAGTTCAACATGGCAAATACGACTGTACACAGCCCACATATAACTCAGTCAATGCTCTCATCATTCTTAGAAGTATCACTTTCAGACAATTTGTACCTGGCATAAAATCTATTCTACCCTATAAAATAACAAAACTATTATCTAAGCACAGTGCATGTTTACAATCTGGGGAAAGCAAATCTCGTTTTCAAGATCTCATTGTATTCATTTTAATCAAGACAAAGCATTTCAGTTTAAAAATAAAAATAGGTGTTAATTTCCCAAGGCAAAAGAAGTCAAACTGGATGATCTGAATGGAGTTTTTTTTTTATGGTAAAACAATTACGTTAAAAACTTAAGAGCTACAGGAAACACATGGGTAATATAGGTTTATAATTGGTTTGAGGAGAGAGTGCTGCATTGCACAAGTGTATTAACTGCCTTATTGGAAAGAAAGGGTCAAACTGAAATTATTAATAAATATTAATAAATTAATAAATTTTAAGGAGCATGATTTTCTTGATGCTATTGTTTTGTATACTTTTGTTGCCATAGTTACACCATAAACTGATTGTACCAAAATGTCAAAGTCTATGGTGGATATTATAAGCAAATTAGAAATATGCCTATTTCAAGATATGAAATGAAAATTATTTGCACAGTAGAAAAATGGCTTAGCAACGGTGACTTTATATATTTTAATATGCAGATAATCATTCTGTGTATTATGAAGAAACTTCAGACACGACAAATAATCTTATTTAAAACACACTTTTTGTGTTGTACAGCTAAACCTGACTGTTATCCTTTAAAAATTATTTTAAAAAAGCTCAGACATAGCAAACCATTTTGTGTCGGTGGGCCAGGAGTTGATTCTCTGGGTCCACCAGGAACGTCATTTAATTCCTAGAAATTGGAAATTACATTTCAATATAAGATAATTATTTCATTTCATATTTTTAAACAAAATTTGTCTAATAATAAGTATCTGCTAAATGAAATATAAAAAAAAATGTTTTTGTGAGCAAATTAAAATTTTACTTAAACATGAGATGTTATCAGTTATGTCCCATTATGTCAATATGTGTGTGCATATATATATATATATATATATATATATATATATATATATATATATATTTCTGTTTAAATTTGTACTATAAGTTGTGTACATTTGTGTGTATCACATTGTGTTCATGTATGTGTGTGTTTTGTGTCTGTTTATGCAATATAGATAAGGTTAGTTTCAGCTACTGATTTAAACTCTGTATAGGTAATTATTGCGTGTTTTTGGGGCCATTTCTTGTTTGTAATTATAAGGCAAGTAAGAGATTGTTCATGATGACAACTGCCAACTTCTCAAAAAGTCTTGGTTTTGGAGCACATAGAGTCACTGATTAGATACAAAAAATTTGGGTACTTTGCCAATTCTGTAGAAAAATATAAACCATGTGAACTAGAATAAATGAATATAAAGAATCTATTATTAATGTTACTTGAGATCAGTAAGTCATGACACAATTATCATATAAATTAACTATGATGCAAGATTCCTGGTATGTATGTGTAACATTTCTTTCTTAATTCTTTCAAGTTTGGGTCTGGGTACTGGGCTTACTTTTTAAGCAAAATTGTCAAAATGTCAACATTTCTATCTGACTAAACATATGCAGTATGAATTTGAACACATTTACCTAAAATCAGCTCAGTGAATCAAATAAATAATTGTTCGTTATACTGACATTCACCATCATTCCAAAACAGATCAGGTACAATTGTATAAACAGGTGCTGCAGGTTCTTAGACTAGCACATAGCTTATGTTTTAGTACATTAGGTTATGTTTTAGTACATTAGCTTATGTTTTAGTACGTTAGGTTATGTTTTAGTACATTAGGTTATGTTTTAGTACATTAGGTTATGTTTTAATACATTAGCTTACGTTTTAGTACATTAGCTTATGTTTTAGTACATTAGGTTATGTTTTAGTACATTAGGTTATGTTTTAGTACGTTAGCTTATGTTTTAGTACATTAGCTTATGTTTTAGTACATTAGGTTATGTTTTAGTACATTAGGTTATGTTTTGGTACATTAGGTTATGTTATGTTTCACATTGTTTTATGTGATTTCTGAACAGTTATCTCACCAACTACATGTACTCTAAATGACATTTGATTTTATGACATCCATTTCAGTGTAAAATGACACTGGGCTGAACATTTCCTCAAAATTATCATAGTAAATAAAACCTCCAAATTTGCCAAACAACTAGGTTAGCAGTAACTTCATGCTAAACATAGTGTGGAAGTTTATGCTACAGAAAAATTTCATGACAATTTAAGTGTCCATAATATTCAGTTTTCAGTATGGTAGCAACCTCCGCTGATGAAAACACCACATTTAATCATATAAAAGGTGAGACTGCATTATGAACAGTTCTATCTAATAAGTAACTGACCGAGTTTCTGGGATTTCTGTAAGCATCTGCTCACATCTTCCTCTTGTTTCAATAATGTATAAGTTGATGTGCAGAATCATACATGCTTCAACTTTTTTGAAAGCAATAGTTTAAAGAACAAGAGTTCTGCATGCGGCACATGGTATGTTCATTTTGTGTCTTTTTCCCAAGCATGAACTGACCTATGACCGAGGAACACAGCCTATCATGTCTCTGATGCACAGTACAGTTATGATGTGTAACTTTGTAAAGTTTTGTTATAATATTCTTTGTAGTTCAAAATGTTATAAACCGAAACAGAAAAAGTTCAAACAGAAGCAAGTCACAGAGTTACAAATTCCCTTGCTGTGACCTTGATCCTAGAGATTGGGGTCATGACTGTGGTATGTGACATACAGTTTAGCCATGACCTACAACTAAATCTGGGTCAAGTATCATGGAAAGATCTTTTATGGTTCAAAGGCTGTGGTATGCAGACAAGGAAACCAGTCACAGTTACATTTTTCTTTACTGTCCTTATGGCCTTTGATATAGAAATACCAGCTCTAACATGTGACACTATGTCCAGTCATAATGTACATTCCAATACAGTTTCATAAAATTACCAAAAGTCATTCATAAGTGACACCCAAACAATGAAATGGGTCACAAAGTTGAATTTCCCTTGCACTGACCTAAAGTGAGGGTGTGACTGTGGTACATGACACAGCATCTTGTGATTTATATCTGGATAAAGTTTAAAGAAAATATCTTCAGTGGTTCAAAAGTTGCAGCCAGAAAAATAATGAGGTAGGTCAAAGTGTTTCATTTTCCATTATCATGACCTTAACACTTTGGGACCTAAGAACTGTAAATAACACACTGTCTTATCATGACCTTAACCCTTTCAGACCTAACAACTGTAAATGACACACTGACTTCTTGTACAACCTTAATACTTTGGGGCCTAACAACTGTAAATGATACACTGAATTGTCACTATATATAGCTAAGTAAAATTTCGTCCAAATCTCTGCAAGGCTTGAAAGTTATAAGCTAGATAAACACATGTTAATGTATGGATAAATAATGCCATATCATACTACATCAGGTGTGAGCTAGATAAGCACATGTTAATGGATGGATAAATAATGCCATATCATAATACATCAGATGTGAGCTAGATAAGCACATGTTAATGCATGGATAAATAATGCCATATCATAATACATCAGGTGAGGGCTGATAAGCACATGTTAATGTATGGATAAATAATGCCATATCATAATACATCAGGTGAGAGCTAGATAAGCACATGTTAATGTATGGATAAATAATGCCATATCATAATACATCAGGTGAGAGCTAGATAAGCACATGTTAATGTATGGATAAATAATGACATGTAATAATACATCAGGTGAGAGCTAGATAAGCACATGTTATTGTATGGATAAATAATGCCATATCATAATATGTCAGGTATGAGCTAGATAAGCACATGTCAATGGTTGGAAAAATAATGCCATATCATATTACATCTAATTTACAAGTGCATTAAAAAATATATGACGTACTGGTAATTGTCCTGCTTCATTTTCTGGTTCATTATTTCTGTAAAAGACATTGAAAATTAGAAAATAGAGAAAAGATTATATTTAATACAAGATTATTCAAGGACATACCTATTCATACTATCTGCTGCATGTAGCTTTCCAAAAGGGAATAAAACCAGTTTATGAACAGGAGACCCACCTCTTTACTAGTAATGAAGCTTACAAAATGGCATCAGCATGTACTGCAAATAGCCTAAAGCAGGTTCTTCAAGCAATTATAATGATCAAACCAGATTTATCAAGGAAAGATAGAGAGCGTAAAATATTCATACACCATATGATCTCGTGTTTTCTACACAAAATATAACACATCAGGACTCCTTCTCTTGAGACTTTGAAAAATCTTTTGATTCTGTCACATGATCTTTCATTAGTAAAGTGTTAAACTATTAAACTTTTTGGAGGAGACTTAAAAAGTTGGATAAAGTTGTTTTACAAAAATATTAAATCATCCAATATTGTAAATGGACAGTTCATCATGGTTTGACAATAGGAGGGGCTGCAGACAAGGTGATCCCCTCTCCACTAATATTTTCCTTCTGTGTGCAGAGATATTAGCCAACATTGATCAAGAAAACCCCAAATACATGTATTAAAGGAATGCGACTACATCATATAGAATGTCTTATTTCACAGTACGCAGATGACATGGTACTCGAGCATGCCTGATGACTCAGAAAACTCCCTGAAATCAGGACTGGACTGCTTTCTTCATCAATGCTCTAAATTTTTAAGGTCTTGGTATAAATATAAAAAATTTAAAAAAAACCAGTCTGGATTGGAAGCAGAACATGTAGGAATATTTGATATTACTCAGAATATCATTTAGATTTGGATTCATCTGAATTTATTTACCTTGGCATAACATTTTCCATGGAGCTAAACAATACGGTTAAATTACATGATGATAAAAAAATCAGGGAAATTAAAAATTGAATTCTGCAGTGGTCAGAAAGATCACTAACCCTGTATGGTAAAATTATAGCTATTACCAGTAAAAGTTTGACACTATCAAAACTTGCTGGAGTACACATTTATATATGTAAGGTATTTTGGTATAGATTTATGCATAATGGTTTGTCTGCACACATGAGTAAAAGGATGGATGACAAAAACCATAGAAGCAGAAATTTAGGAATATGAAAATATGATATGTAATATATGTGTATACAACTTTCCTCTTTGTGACTCTCTCTCTATCTCTCTCTCTCTCTCTCTCTCTCTGTAACGGCCTCTGACTGTGTATGGGGTAATAAAACAAGTGCTGCATGATGGAATTTTTAAAAAATTAATTGCATAAAACGTACTGCATTTTATATTTAAAATCAGCTTAAAATAAATTAAATAAATCTTAAATCTTTAGCAGATGGTGAAGATTGTAAGATTTTTAAATTTAAAATCATAGTCAAGTTATTTTAAGTAAAATAGCAGGCACATATATTTTTCAAACATCTCAAAAAGAACGTATAGTTCTTGAACATGTTCACATTTTAAGTAGTTTTTTTTTTCAGTCAGGTGAAATCATGCCTGGAAATAAAATGAATTCACTATGTAGCTGAAAGAGAGAAAGTTATCTGAATTAGGATGGCAATATACAATTGACAAAATATATTCACACCAATGAAATATATTGGTTGAAAACAAAGACCTTAACTTTTCTTGCCATAGCAAACATACTATGTTTTTTTCTCATTCATAAAGCAGACCAGATCTAGTCTGCCTTGTCAATCTTTTTGTTTTCCTTTACATGGTAAGTTAACATTTTTCATTGTTTATAATTAATACCAAAATTCTCATTAAAGTCTGCAGAGTTTGTAATGCCCTGAGAGTAAAATGATGGACTGATATATACTGATAGGTTTCTATTTGCCGTATTTTATTGTCACAAAACATGGCCTAATTGTGACCAATCCAATCAGCTGGGCAAATAATCTAGGTTGGTGACAACAACTATATTTGACAACAGATTTTGCATCCTTTGAATATATCACAATGGGTTTCAGACAAGGATACTTTCTGTCAAACTCTGGTTTTCAAATTTCAAAATTAAGCTTCTTACTGCTGCCCAGATCTGCCATTGCATAATGAGCTAACAGATCTTGGTCTTTGCAATTTTATTAGGAGTAATTAATACAAGATAGACCTTAATATAAAATGTTATCCTTTTTTGACTGATATAAGACACATGAAGAAAAACAGATGATGAATGGTGGCTGTAAAGCCATAGAATAATTTAACATGGTCAGGGCCATAGAGAGCAATCACAGGCCCTGGGGTAAGAAACACCCGGGCCTCTCCTAGTTCTTGTTCAAGCAAAATTTTTCTTTCATAAAATTAAAAGATTGTTCGGCCCAGGCACTCTTATGGGGATTTATCCCCAGCTGCCTCCTCCTCCTCTTGTTGGGCCTGAACATGGTCTTACGTGCTGGTGAAAAGGATAGTGTTTTACATTGGGAACTGCAAGCTTGCACTCACTTTTATTTCTTGTGTTACAGCTATTAAATAGCCTCTTTCTTGGATGTTGCCTATTTTACATTATGAAATACACAAATGCATCATATGACCCATCTTATATTTTATGAAAAAAAAAGCCAAAATAAGAAGCATACAAATTTTTAAATTCAAAACTATGTTAAACTGGAGACAATCGAGTTTAGCAGTGCCTAGAAAATTCAATGCATGAAGGATTGTAACAAAATATTTAGAATCAATCAACTGAGAAGTTTACTTTAATTTAATGGTCAAAGAGGAGATTTTTGTACAGAATGAGTAAGTGTGATGAGAATGTTGAAATGAATTTATGTTTAACAGATCTGCTTGGATGGAAAATTTGTGTGACTATCTTGAAAACGAATAAACTTATTTGCACTAGCCAATACACATTACCTTAATGAAATTAACTGTACAATGCTCTTTATGACTTAAACCCATATCATTGACAATTGTAGCAATGATAAATTACCTTTTTCTTCTTTGTTTGTGGAAGATGTATATCAACAGTCCTCCTCCAAGTACAGCGACAGCTACTGCCAACACACATATAGCTATAATGACCGATGGAGATGTCTGACTCAATCCATCTGTTATGGTAGTGGTGACTGAAAAAAATCAATAAATAAGTAGAGGAATAGTCAGCAATTTGCTCCAATAAATATACCCTCACCTCTTGCACCTCCCACCCCTACCCATAATGAAGATGAATCTATAGGAACCACCTCCCACCCCTACCCATAATGAAGATGAATCTATAGGAACCACCTCCCACCCCTATCCCATGATTAAGATGAATCTATATGAACCACCTCCCACCCCTACCCATAATGAAGATGAATCTATAGGAACCACCTCCCACCCCTATCCCATGATTAAGATGAATCTATAGGAACCACCTCCCACCCCTACCCATAATGAAGATGAATCTATAGGAACCACCTCCCACCCCTACCCATAATGAAGATGAATCTATAGGAACCACCTCCCACCCCTACCCATAATGAAGATGAATCTATAGGAACCACCTCCCACCCCTACCCATAATGAAGATGAATCTATAGGAACCACCTCCCACCCCTACACATAATGAAGATGAATCTATAGGAACCACCTCCCACCCCCACCCATGATTAAGATGAATCTATAAGAAACTACTTCCCATTATATATTTCACAGCAATCCATCAACAACCATGGACTACTTGCTCTGGGTACCAGAAAGAAGAATGGATTGATGTACAAGAGGATTACTGTGTATACAAAGATCCAGAAATTTTGGTTTTTATTTGGCACATGGAATATAGATTTCTCAACTACAAAATATGAACTTAAAACCCAAATGTGTAAGGATTTTTTGTCGATGCTATAGGACCCATTTGCCAATCTAAAAATTTTAGCGTTGATGGAATTGCAACTTTTCAGAAGCACAAAATTGATACCCATTAAATCAAATAAAGTTACATTAAGTACAATGTATAATTAGTGCCTTGAATTAATATTAAATCTAATCTAATAATCTGCTATATACATTTCTGGCATTATGAAATAATGGCAGATATAGGACTTTGTGCTAATGTGCAACCAAGACATTTCTTGCATAATGAAATAATAGCAGATTTAGGAGTTTATGCTAATGTTCTCTTTAAAACTTTTGTTGGCATAATGAAATAATAGCAGATTTAGTACTTTATGCTAATGTTCTCTTAAAAAAATGTGTGCATAATGAAATAATAGCAGATTTATGACTTTCACTGCTGTGCTGCTAACACATTTCTGGCATTATGTAATAAATGCTGATTTAAGACTTTATGCCAATGTTCTCCTAAATTGTTTTTGGCATAATGAAATAATAACAGATTTTGGACTTTATGTTACTGTGCTGCTAGCATACTTGTTAATTTACAACCTGCTGTTTTGTTGGATTAACTAAAGTACATTATACACTGAAGACAAACAAATAGTATATGTCTGTCATCAAGTACATTGATTTGGCAGAAATATTATTTAATATCTGCAGGGCTTTGTGATTAAAACCAACTGCAACAAATTTGGTACAAAACTTTATATCAGTGAGACCATGGTCAATTTCAATGTTCACTGTTTTCTTACAAAACTCGACTGAGTTATAACTGATGTATAATTTACAACATTATCTTTCAATACTGAACCAGGCTCACATTAAATACAGCATGACCACAGCAGCATCATTTCACATTCACCAGAATTACAGCAGCATGTGCTTTTTTGTGATAAGAATCTTAAGCTTACCTGAAGAGCAGTTTGTGTCTTGATAAGGCGTACATGGTGATGTAACTGAGGTTTTGCAATTACTGCATTTTAGACACTGCTGTGTGCTACTGTTGATATTTGAATAATTATCTCCACTGACACATGGTTCACACAGCACATCAATTGTCGCTGTACCTAAAATTCAGACAAGAAAATTTGTATTGTAAGATCAAGACCAAATGCTGTATGATCAGATAAGGATTTATTCAGTAAAGTAGATAAGACAATTAAAAGTTAAGGTGTAAAATGTATTCGGAAATAATATCTGTGAAATATCAAACTAAATAGTGATCCAAAAAGGAATATGTTGTCAAATTTTGCCTATGTCAGATCATACATCTATAATAATCTCAGTCAAAGGAACACAGTTGGTGCAATACAATCATATTCATAGACAATAATTATTGTCTGCCAAGCTTCTCAACAATTCTGTAAAAGATATGGCATGCTGCATAATGCAATACGTGATAAAAATTTCTAAAAGGGACATAACTCTAAATAAATTCAATGAAAAATTTAATGACTTATGAATCCATATATATCTGCATATCTTGAGTGATGGATATGCTGTCTGCAAAGTAATTTGCATTATAAACTGGGCATATATATATATATATATATATATATATATATATATATATATATTCTTAATTCAAGGGGATATTGTTCTGGAGAAATATTACTGCAACAGAATGACAGAATGATATGAGTATCTTCATAAGATGTTGGTCATGTCTGCTATATTACAGGAAAATTTCTCTAAAGGACATATGGATTGCACAAACAAGATTTATCATGCATAGTATATGAATTCAGTACCAAGTTAAAACAAGGTTTATCATACGCAGTATAAACATCAAATGCCAAATTAAAACAATGGGTCAAGTTGGCCTGAAATTGGTTGGTTATGTTTTTTGGGGTTGTTGCTATGGAGTTTAATGCCATTTTTCAGCACAAGATAGGCTATATATGGAGGCCAGTATAACTGGTGGAGGAAGAACCCAGGAAAACCCAGGAAGAACCAATTCCCCATGGGAGGCTACTGGCAAGCTTTCTCATGTACCCACATCAGCTGAACCCTAGACTTGAACCCATGGAGACAGAGATGGTAGTGATGGATAGTGGTGAGCACTTTAGACCATTTGGCCAAATAAAATGGCTATAAATGAAACAATAACAAAATGTATGGTAATATCCCCATCTAAAATAGCATTCCACTTCTGAAAAACTTGTAAATCTGGCAAAATAAATGGTCAAATCTTTGAAAATGTTATGGAAGAGAAACCTTTCTTAGTGATAGTTCAAAGTGATTGAAAGTGAGACAAACATATTGACCATATCTACTTCTAAAAATGGTACTCACATCTGCCTTGCTAGGTGCTCAGAATTAAGAGGTTAGTGTTAGGACTGGTCCACCTAGTGTCAGGATAATGTGACTGGGTGGAATATCATGCCACATGTCTGCAGCATAATGCCCCATAGCTAGACATCACTATAAACTGCCACATTGCAGACATCATAGCGATATGACTAAAAATATTTTAAGCTATGTAAAAAATCCAAATCACACACACACTGACTGTATCTAAAGATCTCTATCCCACAAAATAACTTTACCAAGTAAAATTAAGAAATACCAACCCATACAAACTAGAATAATTTACCACAATGTCTAAAGTGTGCGAGTTATTGACTACTGTTTTGACAATATGGGGAAAAATAAACAAACTACAAAAGCAAGTAGCGTGCCTGATTATTGATGCTTCCTTTGACACACCATTTAGTATTCTTTGGCATAAATTGAAATTACAACAAATAAAGTGCATAATAAACTTTCCAAAGGCAGTACTTGTTTATGAATGTATTAACTGTAATATACCTGAATATTTGAGAACTATTTTATGAAAATCATGGACCATGTGCTTTATGGTTGCCCCTTGAAATTTCCAAAACCCATTATTGAACTATTTTGATGCAGTCTGAAATATTATAGAATAAAGATATGGAGTTCTTTGTCCACATCAGTTTGATCAGCAGGTTGTTAAAACTTTGAAAGAAAAATATTTGAAATTACTTAAAGCTTGATTTTAATTGATTTCTACATATCATTATATATTTGCTAAATTCTTGTTTCTAATCCAACTGTTTTGTCATTGTGCATGCTAACCTGCATTGTTTTAGTATAAGACTGATATGTTTAGAGTAAAGTGAAAGTCATATCACTTGATTGTTCCTTGTTAAATGTTGTGGCTTCACTTTTCCTGGACATTTTTCTTAGAAAAATACATGCATGTAGACTCAGAAAGTAGCCGAGTGCCTTCAGGGAAGACTAGATACATGTGTGTTCAAACTGATCTACCCAAAATAGATAAAGAATTATTATTATTATTATTATTATTATTATTATTAATCATTTGTATGTTTATTCTCATACATCCTCCTGAGGTAGAATTTCACTAATTTTTTTTGTGTTTATAAAACCTGATGTGAAAGTGTGAAAGAAGGTATAATAAGTTTTGCTTTCTCCTTTATAGTTTGCACAAGGTGCCAAAAAGACTGATGTATTAAAATGGAAATGATAGTTACAATTATTAAAACATTGTGATTTAACTTCACATATCTAAGAGAGATTTGCAATGGTGAAACATTAAAGTTTCCCTAATTGTGGTTTTCATTTTCTCTGAATCATGTGCAAGAAGACTGTTTTTGTATTAAACGGCTATATAGACTTGCAAGGGGGGAATAAATGAATCATTGCTTTTGCAAGAAATATCTTTGGACTTCTGACAGCCATGCAGGTACACAACAATTTAATAGTTGTTTTCAGTTATAACAGCCTGATAGTGTTTGTATTATATATGTCTGCTGAAACTCCATGAGGAATGAAATTATCAGGCAAGCATTTTTCACTCAAGCTATGGTGTTGTGATTAAAATACAAACTAGACTAAGGCAAGAAAATCATACACAACATTAAACAAAATAAACAGCAAGAAAATTTGTTTTAAAATTCTCACCCTATTTTTAGGCCTAATGTACAACTGGGAAAAAAACAAAATATTTAATGAATGAATTTTAAACTGAAAAAAAAATTGAGATATACTGATCATAATAAAATGAAGATACATGGTCATTTAGACATAAGAAGATACATGGTCATTTAGACATAAGAAGATACATGGTCATTTAGACATAAGAAGATACATTGTCATTTAGACATAAGAAGATACATTGTCATTTAGACATGAGAAGATACATTGTCATTTAGAAATAAGAAGATACATTGTCGTTTAGACATAAGAAGATACATTGTCATTTAGACATAAGAAGATACACTGTCATTTAGAAATAAGAAGATACATGGTCATTTAGACATAAGAAGATACATTGTCATTTAGAAATAAGAAGATACATTGTCATTTAGAAATAAAAGCAGGGGCAGCTTTAGGGATCCACATGCTAGGGAACACACATGCACACACATACACACACACACATACACACACACAAATGATTAAGTTGTTGAATAATTTTCATTAAAGTCATCTTGTGGGCAACTGTAGCAATTTACTGAGGAACCAATAAATCTGCAGGACAACAATATTTTTTTAAAGCTGTTTCCTCAAAGACAATCATGGATTTTCAAAACTATGCTTCAGTTAATTTACTGTGTTTTCCACTGACAATCTTAAAAACACCAAGAAATGTTCAAGGACACCAAGAAAACCTTCACAATTGATAGTAAACACCAAGAAATGTTCAAAGACAAACAGAAAACATTCACAATATATAGTAAACATCAATAAATGTTCAAGGACAACTAGAAAACCTTCACAATGGATAGTAAACACCAAGAAATGTTCAAGGACAACTAGAAAACCTTCACAATGGATGGTAAACACCAAGAAATGTTCAAGGACAACCAGAAAACCTTCACAATGGATGGTAAACACCAAGAAATGTTCAAGGACAACCAGAAAACCTTCACAATGGATGGTAAACACCAAGAAATGTTCAAGGACAACTAGAAAACCTTCACAATGGATGGTAAACACCAAGAAAGTTTTAAGACAACTCTTTGTTGAAATCAATGGACGTAAACCATGTATTCATAATAGTTTCATTTACTGGAATGTTTGTATGCAGGTAAAAACCTTCATTTTCATTTTATGTTCCAAATCATACATACATTCAAATGCCATCCAAGCTGTCCAGGGAACTGGCAGAAGGGGGTGGGGATGATAAACATTTATTGAGGACTTCTACCATTCATAATTTTCATGAGCTTGGTCAATATATTATTTATTCTAATTTTAAACTGTTTGAATAGTTCTTTGTAAAACAATATTTACGATAAGTGGAAAATATGAACTTTTTTTGATAATTTCTTGACACTGTTACCATGGCAACTGGTATGTGAACACAAAACTTACATAAAAAAATCAATGTTAACCATCTCAAGCATGCGGTATACTTCATATAAAGACAATTGGAGAGTGGGCAGAAAATGGCCCTTATACAGTATAATTCTTTTTTGTGGTCTTGCAATGTTGAGATATGAGAATCAACTTTCAGTAAACACTGCCTTTTACCAAACATGACCATAGTCACAAGGATGAGCTTTACTCTGTGTGTGTGTGTGTGTGTGCATGCATGTGCATGTGTGTGTGTGTGTGAGAGAGAGAGAGAGAGAGAGAGAACTGACTGGCTTTTGATACACTTCAATCATACCTTGGTGGATGTATGCATAATGTACAGGGTATGTCTTCTGTATACCTTTTAACTTTGAAGGTATAATTTAAGTGTACCTCCGAAACAGGTACCTCAAATATACCAAACCAAGCAGTATACTTGAGGCATACCCCCAAATGTACCAAACCAAACAGTATACTTGAGGCATACCCCCAAATATACCAAACGAAGCAGTATACTTGAGGCATACCCCCAAATATACCAAACCAAACAGTATACTTGAGGCATACCCCCAAATGTACCAAACCAAACAGTATACTTGAGGCATACCCCCAAATGTACCTTTAAATAATCAAGTGCAAGAATTCAATGGTACCCAGAAACTTAACTATTATTGTCAAATGAAGAGAATGCAGTCACAGTGAATTAATTTACATTTTTTGTCTATTGTTAGTTAGAGATAATTTTAATTTTCAATTGAGAGGTGGCAACATTTTTATAAGTTGGAAAAATTCTAGGACACTCCCCTCTGAAATTCATTTAGAAGCTTTTCCAAAGTATGAAGTATCTTTCCTCACCGTAACAGCAGATATAATGGATGGCAAAACTTAATAAAAAGTGCTAAATATAAATTTCTCAAAGGTTTCACAGTAGCATTATTTGAATGGTACACCCACATGAACTGAACAAGGATAAAGAAAAAAAGCAGAAAACTGTTGTTTGCATAAACAGTTCTATTAAGAATTGAATTTTTTCAATTAGTAATACAGAGAAAATATATCAAGCTTAAGAATAATTAAATTTGCATGTATACTACCAGAAAATCTACGTAAATTCATATCCAATCTTGAAACTTGCATTACACAATATTTAATATAATACTCATTGACTTAGTGAGAGAAAAACATCCATTATGGAAAGGAATGATGCAGGAAAAAAATTGTTCTTAGAAACATCCTCTTACAATAAAATTTGACAACTATTCATATGAATGATTTGATATCGATTCTCTACCTGGTCTGCTCACCCCCTGCCCTGGGGGGCACTGTCTATGTCTTTTACATATTCCATTCCCGTTGCCCTGATCAATTAAGAAATATCCAGGTTCACATTCACAAACAAGGTCAGAGGTTGCGGTGCAATTCTCTTTTATGTCAGAGTTAAACCATCTACAGTGTGAAGAACATGGTGCACAGGTCATTGCCTGGTTACATGTCATCTGGAATTTTCCATTCGGACATGATATACAACCTGCTGGCTTGCCCGTCTCATCACAGTCGCTAATTTTATAGTATCCCGGTGAACACAAAAAGCAACTTTTCCCATTCGCTGCTGTGTACATCCCACAGTCTGAGTTAAAGATAAAAAGATTAGTTTATAAATACCTATAATGGCTTATATAAATACAGGTAAATAGAAACTGGCAAACACATAAAACCTGATAAAATTCACAACACAACTGAAAAATTGAAATAACTAACAATCCTGACTATTGATTGAGGTTGATCTTTAGAAATGTCCATAACAATCTGCAATTTTAACGTTTAGAAAGGCATAACTATTAGTCTTGTAAACAAAACCTCTGAAAGAATATCATCTTAATACAGTCAAACCTGTTTTGAGAGACCACCCCTTCTGCCAACAAAAAATCGGCTGTCAAGACAAGCAGTCTCTCAAAATAAGTAATCGCACTCAATAGCAAATCAGTGTATGCATCATTAATCTTGTTTCTCTGCACAGATGGTCTCTCACAGCAGTGGTCTTTGAAGAAAAGTTTACTGTACTGTGCAAATTCCATTAGCATAAATAACTGAGCCTACTTTGTTTCAATTACTCATACATAATATACAATATGTGACTCACTACACAGCTTTTATGCACATACTGTATGTACTTGTTTTGTTATGTATATTTAATTGTTTGTCTGTTAGTTTTAAATTTATTTGATTTCATTACATGTTATTGTAATGTAACATTGTTTGCTAGACTTGACCTTGTCCAAAACTGAGTTCATTTCTGCTTGACCTGATTGACTTTTAAAATTTTTTTATTTCATTTATGTAAACAACTAATAATAGCTTCATTATTCTCTATGTGTATGAGCTTATTATCAGGATTATTATTCAGGTAAACAAGGAGTAAATATGTTGATCAGGGTCAGGGTTTTGGAGATTCCTAAGTGAATTTTATAGGCTATTGAGCTGTAAATAAACAAGGCTCATTAGATCATTCTAGAAGGCTAGTTTCCATTAGGTAATGGTCGTTTTTAGAAAATGCAAACTGTGACTGAGGTCAAGCAGAGAACTATATTATCTTGTGACTGTGAGGATTTTACTAGTTGTGTTTTAACATCTAGCACTTTAAGTTGTATTATTTGTGACCAGTTTGGGCTGAATTTTATTTTTTTCAAATTATAAAATTCAGTTGATTATTTTCTCTGGAAATACAAAAGTGCTCTGACAAATTCTTGGATAAAGACATTCATTGGAATTTACACTGAATTCAAACATGGAATAATATTTCTGTGATTCAACAAGAGACTGTTGACATATCAGCACTTCGCAGGATGTAACAGACTTGTCATTGCCTACAATTTTGGATCTCTTCGAGACTTAAACTGAATTTTATTCAGGACTTTTTATTACTAAGACTTGTGTCTTTATTCTTGGATTAATTTTGGATTTAATTTGCAATACGGTAAGTTCTTTCTTCTCATTTTTCACTTTGTATTCTTTGGAAATAAATTATTTGTTAAATTTTACAAAGCTTATTGTCTTCACTCTTTTCTGTTACTTATTTTAAGAGCATAGACTCGCAACAGTTTATAAGTACCAGTCTAAATGCAAACTGTGCAGACCCAGATCTACCACTGCATAATGTGCCATCAGATCTTGGGACTATGCCATTTGTTAGGAGTAATCAGTAGAACAAACAATATTGACCCTGATCTGCCAGTGCTTTATGTGATGGCAGATAAGGGTAGATGTGGTTGCAGTTTGACTTGACTTATAAGCGAGTATGTATGGTATTAATCATGAAATTATATCAAACATGAAAGCCAATGTATTTTATATTTTGTGTGAGAAGCTGGTTTGTTACATTATAAACTGATTTATTGGTTATTCAAGAATGGAGTTCACATAATCTTTTAACCATCACTCTGTTTTATTAAATAAAGTGTTAATAGCATGCACTGTCATGAGGAATGGAACATTTACTTCCCATATTTTGGTCCCTATACATGCATTGGAATGATGAATGGAACATTTACTTCCCATATTTTGGTCCCTTTACATGCATTGCAATGATGAATGGAACATTTACTTCCCATATTTTGGTCCTTATACATGCATTACCATAATGAATGGAATATTTACTTCCCATATTTTGGTCCACATACATGCATTTCAATGATGAATGGAACATTTACTTCCCATATTCTGGACCATTTACATGCTTTGCCATGATGAATGGAACATTTACTTCCCATATTTTGGTCCCTTTACATGCACTGCCATGATGAATGGAACATTTACTTTCCATGTTTTGGTCCATTTATATGCATTTCCATGATGAATGGAACATTTACTTCCCATATTTTGGTCCCATTATATGCACTGCCATGATGAATGGAACATATACTTCCCATATTTTGGTCCCTATACATACATTGCCATGATGAATGAAACATGTACTTCCCATACTTTGGTCCCTTTAAATGCAAATGTTAAATTCTAGAATCATCATAGACAGTCAAAGTTTTCAATTTATAATGCAATCTTTGAAATTATCTCCCCCATATTTAAAACTTCAAGTTTCACATTCTGAAATATTAAAAAAATTGACACAATCTAATTGCTATAACTTACATACATTTGTAAGTGAAAAATATCTTAATAAATCTAGCAATGTCTAATACATTTTTATACCCATAAATAAAAGATCTAACAAAACTAACTGCTTAATTTAGATACTCTACCAGAATGTCCTTTTCCTGCATGTACCATCATCAAAACCACAAATACTACTTCTTGCAGCATATTATTTTTCTTCTGGCAAACAATCCTTCAGGCTGTAGTTTTAAAAAAAGAAACAAAATACATACAATTAATTTTTGCCAATGTACTTTATCCTGTTGAAAAGACTTCACATTCTTTTTTCTAATATGTGTAGCTTTCATTAACATAATATTTAAACAAGGAAAAAGGCATTTTTGTAAGTGCCAGTATGGTAAAAATAAAGCAATTCAACTGTGCAACAAAATCAATGTGGTCTGCTAACTATGTAAAATATTCTCACAAATTTAGCTTCCAGCTGCCTCTGTTGATACAGTCAGAAAAGAGAGCTAGACATCACTGATTGTTATGGCAGCCAGCATAATGCTGACCCACCATCGTATATAACGGGGCTGAAAGCTTGCACATTAGGACTATTTTAAATAGTTCTTACACATCGCTGTCGTCACTGCAGAGCAGGCAAGTGTTAACAATCTGTATAGTTTTGTTAACTTTGTTAACCCTTTTTTTTTCATTATACCTTTTACCTTTTTAAAATAAGTCAGCTTTGAAATGCACCAATTCACTGTAGCTTGCTAATCTTGGTCAGCCTTTGAGGAACTAACTACAGCCTGAGGATATGTAGATTTTTTTTTCAAAATGCATATTATACAGTAATGATATTTTGATATTGTTAGTAAGCTTTCAAATTTAACTTCTAAAATTACTTACAAGTGTGGCAACTGTAGGATGATGGCAACATCAGAATCTTCATTACATTTTCAGACTAGAAATCTGTAGACACCCACCTTTCAATAAGTAGCATCTAAATAGAAAAGGGGAACAACTCTGACCAGAACTGAAACTGCCCTATGGACATACATATCAACATTCCTAGTTAGTACTGCTGTTTTGAAGACAAATTAAGTTATGAAATTGAAAGATTTAAAGCAGACTTTAATTGCTCTTAAATGAATTTAATAGCTGTGATCTAATCTCTTATTTTTACCATGCCTAACAAATTAGTTGAAACTCAAAGATTGGTAATTCCAATCAATGACTCATATTTTAAACTCTCTAATATGGCATTTTCTTTATGAAAGTGATAAAATAACAGTTTTATCCATAAGAAGGAAAGCTCATGCAGAAGGACTGAAAATTCAAAGTTTCAATTGTTTTACTTATCATGCATGCAAAATCTGGATGTTGCTATGAAATGTATAACTTCATATAAGTGCCACATGAAAAGAGCGATAAAATTAATAAACATGGTAATTTAAAAGCCAATTCATATACCATTTCATAATTTGTCCTATACATATCCACTAGGTATACAAAGAAATATGAAAATAAATTAAGTTTCAAAGCAATAAATTGAAAACTGTAAAAGGAGTCTCCTACACCAACTAGAGACCCAATGCCCAGATGGGTCAAGTGAAATAAAAATTATTAAATTATTGACATGGTATATTTACCTAACAATCATCAGGCACACTCGTATTGCACGACGCCCATCTGATTATCTCTGCAACAATTGACCTGAAAGAAAATAATATATATTAATCAATTATTGCATGAGAACCAATCCAATAACCTGTTCGACCGCTCCGGTGGCCTAGTGGTTAGAGCGTCCGCCTCGGATGCGGGAGGTCGTGGGTTCGATCCCCGGTCGAGTCATACCAAGGACTTACAAAAATGGTACTAACAGCTGCCTCGCTTGGCGCTCAGCATTAAGAGGTTAGTGTTAGGACTGGTCGGCCTGGTGTCAGGATAATGTGACTGGGTGGGACGTCATGCTACATGTCTGCGGCATGATGCCCCAGTGCTAGACATCACTATAAACTGCCACACTGCAGACATCGTAGCGATATGACTGAAAAATTGTTAAAGCTACGTTAAAAATCATAATCACATCACATCACATCACATCCAATAACCTGTTCACCAGTCCTAACACCTCAGTATAGATATTGACATAACGTATAAACCATACTAGTCTGAGTATGCAATCAGATCACAATTATTAGTTCCGGTTCAACGACTGTATGTATAACGGTACCAATTGCACAACCCCAGGTGGGTGAAGCTTAATGTGTAGGGAACATTGTATTCAGAAATAAACAACAAATCTAGCTGTGATTGGTGCATTATGAAAGAGCTGTACTTTCTGTTAGGCTTAAAAAAAAGTTGAGCCTCTTGGCAACATGTGAGATTATGTTAATTCATATCTAGATCACATTTTGTATTTTTTATGATTTTTTTAAAATGTGGTACACATGACTGAAAATGTGTCTGGTGTGACTAGATAACTCTTACCCGTGTCTAGTTCCTGCAGAGTTATCTCTCTTAAATGCAATGGAGTACATGGTTCTGTCTTTGTGTCAAATTGACAATCTAACATTGTTCTCTATGACAGTGTGTGACATGCATGCTGAGGTAGGATAGAAAGTATATTTATTTCACAAAACATTAGCATTGAGGTCTATGGAAAAACAATTGGTACCGTGATACCTGTAGTCCCAGTCTATTTTTAGAGCATTTTTCGTCTCCTTTTGGCGGTGATACAAGAGTTATGAAGTGGCATTGTGTGAAGACAACCCTTTGCAAGTTAAGTAGGGTAACCAACCCGCCAGAGCAAGCACATTTGGTCGTAGTTCAGCGAACAGGAAAGGGCCAGGCCGGGGAATCTAAAAAATGTAGGGACATGGTCTTTCGTCGACAGGCTTGTTCAAGAAACTCGAAAATCTTGGAATCACGACCTCGCGACAATACACGTTTTAACTGATGATCTCTCTTCTCTCATCATTTCGCAGTTTGTTGCTCTCTGTCGATCTTGAGAGAGTAACAACGCACGACAACGACTCTGTCTACGACACAGCAACCCAGAAGGACGACCCGGTCTACGACTCAGCGACTCACTCGACGACCAAGAAGGACGACCCAGTCGACGGCTCAGTGACAGTCGGCAACGAGAGGACAACCCAGAAGGACGACTCAGCGACTCAGTCGACGACCCAGTTGACGATTCAGCGACCCAGAAGGACGACCAGTCGATGACTCAGCGACTCACTTGACGGCACAGTCGGCGACCCAGTCGACGACCCAGCCGGCGACAAGAAGCCAGGAATAAGATGGTATCCCACTGGCTCATCTTCGCTAGCCAAGGTTCCGATATGATAATCCTATCTACACCTTGGCGGATCGAACAGAAATATTGATGCTTTGTCCAAGCGACATCTATTGGATTTCCTCTCTTAGTATGTAATGCCAACTAACCAATAGCGTGGTGCATTGTACATCGGCCGAAAATGGTGGGGATAATTTATCTATAAATACTTTGGAAGTTTAACATCTAAAGTAAGGAAGCCATTACAGGTGTATTTGAGTGAAAGGTATTTGTACAAACACGGACCGGCACTCTAAAACTGCTTATTTATCAGTCCATTCAAATTGTGTGCTCCCCTTGTCTCAGTCACGTAGGAACAGTGTTCAAATTTGAACAACTTAAGTTTGATTAGATGCGGTGGCTTGCAGCAATGAAATTCCAAGACCCGAAGCACGGAAATATCTGCTCGATACGCCATGGTGTAGATAGGGTTATCACATCGGAAACTTGACTAGAAAAGATACCCGCTGGGGTAGAACTCTGTCGCACTCTTGAGTGCCAGTCCTCGACAGATACAGCGGGCTATCACTCCAAATACGAAGACCTATCCTAAAGAAACCGAGATAGCGAGACTCGGGATAGTGTAGCTGAGAGAGTTTTCATGTGGTCCCATCAATAAATTGTCTAGGATGAATTCCTCATTGTCCCTGTAAGAGTGAGTGATTTGCCAGCAAATGTTAGATGCTTAAATTGAGCAACAAACTTCTAGATAATGGATGAACATGCTCTAAACTTGTGGTAGGTAATTACTTACTGTCTCTTAACTGATGAAATAATAGTCCAGTTAAAAACCTGCTATGATGTAAGTGCTAAAATATAAAAGCTGAAGAAAGATTCAGATTTTTCCCATTCCTGCACAAACCCAACCCCTAAATAGGCACTGGATGTTAACCTGCACAACCCCCATCCCTAAATAGACACTGGATGTTAACCATAATCATTCGGTGGAGTTCCATTTAACATACCTTTTGAAATAATAAATGTAGTCTCCATACTTGGAAAAAGAATCTTACAGTACATAAGTGACTCCATAATACAATTAATTAGGTTAAATTTTAATTTTGATTACTAAAAATGATTTAAATTAATTTTGTTTTACTTTTATGGGACGTAGGTTTTATATCCAAAAAACTAATCTGACTATACTTACAGAATACAAACTTCTAAGAGTCTGGACAGGTAATACACATTCTTATGAGTGATATAACTAAAAGGTGAAAGGGGTTATGTTTTGTAAACTAACGTCTCTAGATAGCAAAATCTTTGATACGGATCGAGGATAAAATGTCTGGATGATATATGCTAGTCAAGCCTGGTATGATGGCTACCTGAAAATAGTGACCACTTGTCCATATAAACCGCTATTTTAATTTGCCCGCATTGTAGAGACTATATTCCCATAGACACAACTAAAGCTGAAATGAAAGCAAATTTTCGAATTGGAATATTGCTAAATTTATTAGGAATGAATTGGAATATTCATTCATATTAATAAAACTTTCAAGCATTAAAATCTTGATTTTGTGGTCTATTTTGGTATTTATATACGACTTTCGATGTAAATTTACAGAGCCGAAGAAAGGTGAAGACAGTTCAATTACGCATTGATGACTCGATTGGTTTTGTAAGCTGGTTTTCGAAGTTGCTTCTATAATACCCCTATTCAATGCTGTGTTTTTTATCAACGAGAGAGAGAGAGAGAGAGAGAGAGAGAGAGAGAGAGAGAGAGTTCTTACAACATACACATATACAAGACATTATGTTCTGAGAAGAGCTCCATATTAGACTCACCATTGCATATATTCTGCCAGATGTCTTCACTTGGTGCAAAGAAAGCACTTCTCAGAGACAGAGAGCTTTCTGTAATTCCAAAAAGAATGCATAATTCTACTTTACTGTCCTTACCTCAGAAACAGATACAGTTAGTGTTCATCCGTTAGTTGAGTGCTATGGAATTCCAACAGTAAGGTTTAAAATTAGAAATGTATAAATAACAAGATCTCTTGGGAAATCCCAGGTGCACGTCAACACAAGTACTATGAAAGGTTTGTATAGATGTTTACTATACATGATACAACATTGTTACAGTTAGCTTATGACTTGACAGAAGGGATATACCACTCCCAAGTCAACAATTTTGACAGAGTTGGTTACCTATTCCTTTTGATTCAATAAGGAATAGGTTACCGCTTACGTATTGCCGATTCAAATATTGCTTCAAATAATGGCATTCATAGTTAGTGATACACGTCGACCAGAATGTGAGACGAAAGAAATAGTCTAGTCGAATCGGAGAAATCTGAGTGGTTTTATTGGCATAATGGTACCAATTGAACACGGGGAAGGGGGGGGGGG
>JAECUM010005682.1:0-32474 GCA_016617855.1 Megalonaias nervosa
ATAGATATATAGCATATATCCAGAGAGAAAATTAAAGATGTCAAAATTTCCCGACAGGTTGTGATATTTGCTAATTAGATAAAAGTTAGTAATCAGTTTTACGAATCCTCTGCTTCAACATTTACAAACATCGGATATCTGGGCTGTTGTCATTTAGAGTAATGCAACTCAAACACGCCATAGTACATGTAGTGTCTCCTCTGGGAGTGGCAGCTAGCCATTTATGATATGTAACTGTTGTAGGTTTATTACGTATCATACTATAATGTTGTTGTTTTTATTTCCGTGATATCCCGACATATATCATGATTCCATTGGTAGAAATATCGCATTTTATTACTTGAAGGATATTTTAATGGAGCATACATGTAAACGTTACAATTTGCTACAGTAAACATCGTGTGGATTTTCTGTCTTTTGTGTTACGTTTTGTTGCTGCTCTGCAGGCATGACGAACTAGGTTTGTGTAATAGAAAAAGTATACAGTAGAAAACCACATCAACTGCATAAAATAGCATGGACTAATTGTTTATATATTTGGTGCTATTGTTCCGTTTGAATTTACACTTAATAATGTGGTCTGTGTTAACACCAACTTCTCTTCAAATAAAGATGCAGAAGAGTAGTCAATAATTGTTATTAAACATACATATGCGTTACAACAATTTATGTCAAATTTCACCTGTAAATGCACCTTACAAATATTGAAATATCACATCTTACCTTAATTGTTGGATCTAGATGAATTCTTTTTATTTGATTATATTGTTCATTTGCAGCCATGATCTCGCCTAATAGGTCGTCCGATAGATGGGAATTGTATGGATACCAAACCATGTTGTCATCGCTGTTCCATAAATAATGAGAAACGTTAGACATATCATTCTAACGTAAAAGTAGCAGCAAGAGCATCAATTTAACAAAGGCCAATTTATAAAACGCTACGCTGGAGACGGAGTAAGACGGAACAAGTATTCATACTAATGCAAAATGGGCGAACAGATTTTCTAAAGAAATTTGTTTTAAGGAATAACGTGTATCATTTCTGTTTCCAGTTCTGTTAGACGAACTGTATTAGAATTTCGCTGAAATTTATTAAATGACATACCTGATCGATAAGACTTCTGACATAGATTCTTTCGGGAAACGATTATTACTTCAGTTATTCTCTTTGTATTGTTTTATTTTCTTTTTTCCTTTGCCAAGGCAATTAGACACCCTAAAATAAATTGTGTACCTATTGGTTCTATCGATAAGAGATTGAATTGGTTAAATACAAAATGTGATAATGCATTCGATACAAATCTGTATGATTATAATCGTTATATCGATTTAAAATAAATGTAGTGATGGGCAAATTCATAACGGACACTCATACGCCGAAGCGAGGTTTATGAACTTTGCTAAATACAATTTGTTACATTAAGGTCGTTATCGATTCGCATTGTAAAACAATTTGTATAATGCAATTGCACATTTTAACTCGCCTCGTTGATCGGCACAATATATGTTGGTATTTATCCTCCTGCTTTTAAGGCTTGTTGCTTTCATTACTAAAACACTAATTGTGTATACCTTGGTTGAATAAATAAAACATATTTTATATACATCTTCAAAAGGACTCAGAAGTGAGCAATAGTGTGGTACACATGTTAAAACTTCAGAACAAGAATGAAAGCCTTGCTTTATCATGTGAACAAGAGGTAACATATGAACTGTCAGAGCCAAAGGAAAGTGGCTCAGGTAGTTATGACATTCGGAAAAAATCAAACAGCAAAGAAAGAGAAACGAATAAAACACAAAAACAAACAAAAATGTTAAACAAAGACATTTATCCTTGCCAACATAGGTTCTGCTGCAATTTATTTACTAGATTATGTGAATAAACGGTATTTTGTTTCAACAGTTCGGCATGCAGTGAAACCATTCGTATCACCGGCAGATTTTCTACAGCCTACCTAAACTTTCACCTCCCATGAAGGGCGACGTTTCATATCTCACTATTGCTTGGGTTGATTTTCGTATTTGTTTAATCAGTTTAATTCTATAACTTGACACCTAAGTACGGCAGACATTATATGTGGTACCTCTAGTCATGTTTAGTATAGTGTTAACTCTACTTAATGGACCACAACATATAGACTTTCTGGTTCTTTGGATATCATTTATATAAACACTTACATGTATTTCACACTTTCACGCAAAATCATTCTTTACACTGAATGACTATACACATTTCCATAAAACATAATTCAAACAAAATGATAGAATTACAAATAACTGTCAATGTATGAATTCATAGAATAATATAAATTTCTCATTAATCCGCAAACTATGCAAACGTATTCCAAATGAAGGTTCTAATGTGCTTATGTGCTATCACCACAGAAGAAACAGATCTTTAATTCAAAAGTTTGTGCTTCAATCTCAATTTCACGAAATTAGCATATCACTAAAGTCCTTGAATGTTTCATAGAATCCAATTGACTTATTTAAATGTCCAAGTGATTGAATAATTTCACAATAGTTCGGCAATGTACGGTCTATTTAGAATGAATATTTCGCTCTTTGCAATTCTAACGAACAAATTATAAATAAATATAACTTCCTCTCACGAGTCTTACAAAAGTTGAATATAACTGTAGAATTAGACGCTGCGCATAGAATTCTCTTATATAGCCACTATGTTCACATCAAATCAACATATCAGAGTCATTAAAATATTCCAGGACATTTAAATAATATTGTTTTTAATTATGTTAACAGTCACGGTCTAACCTTTTGATATTATTGATTTCAATCAACTGCTAGGGCGCTCATGATATAGCTAGATTACTGATGCTCTTCTTGGATCACGTCATGTTTTCGTAACCTCCATTCAGACTAATGCATGGCGTGCATTGACCGAAATAGTTGTTAATTTCGACCTTGGCAATCAACCTTGATTTATTAATGGAAATTTCACAAGGTATTGTGGATGTAATTTACTATAGTACAAGACAGCAACTGAACTTAAATAATGAAATTGTAAATGATATAATATAAACTATATTATAAAATAACATAAAATACGGATATCCGTAACAACATCCATCATCATCTTAGACAAAATTAAAGAACGGATAATACGATAAACTCTCATTTTGCTCTTTTGACACTTTATATGCACACCGTTACCTCGTCCCAATAATTGTCTGTAACAAACAAGACATCAACGACTCTATTCCAAACATAATCATAATAAGATCAAAGGAACGTTTTGAGTGGAGGTTAACAGGCTAGAAATTAGTTACGAAAGTAAGCTTGATACAAATACAATGCTGATCATTTCAAAGGTGAAAAGAGTAACTCTGGTCCTACCAAGTCATCGTAATCTCGCTGACGGGGGATATGTATTTACAAATTATGAATAGTCAGATACAATCTTCTCCACTCAGCTTTTACAGACGCATTTTAGTGTTCCCTGAAGAGATATTATTGTATTATTACATATAGGTGTTAACATTGAATGTGATCCATCTTTAGTTACTTAAGCAATACAATATTAAGCTGGGTATATTTGAGCTTTGTTTGATACAAAGCTTATTCACTCAAGTAAGAGAAAAATCTAAAGGGAGATAGACAAAAGTACCTTACCTTTCCCATGGCAAGAACGTATGCATCCTGCATTCTTGCTACTAACCTAGGGTCAACTGTTTCAGTTTATAAGCTTTTGTGACACAATTAATTGTTTCCATGGTAGCCAAAAATTCTTGCATGCGAAAAGGGTTACTAAGTATCAAATCGATACTTATATGAAAGTTTCTAAAGCCACAACTACCTAATTTGCTGTTTATCGGTGCCTAAATGTGTCGAAATACACTGAAACAGAGGTATCATGCAAATAAAATGCACCCCACCCAAGTCAATATTGCCCACCAGTTAGATTAAACGTTTATACCTATATGATATTCGCAGTTCTCTTGTAAACCATCCATTCGTAGCCCCCTGTACAGCGAATCCACTGATGTTCCATTTACCTTCCAGATCAATTCTGAGGTACTGGTAGGAATCATATCCAGAAGCTATCCATCCAGCTGAATATATACATAATGATAGATATATTAGATAGATAGTACCAAAACGAAATGAATATCTTTAACAGAATGTACTCTAATTGTACTGTTTGTTGTTAGCATTAGTTCTTGCTTTTTCACGGCTTTAAACAGGTATCCCTTGTAAAGCTGGATGTAGAGGAGAATTTGGCTTCGTAGGTTGTAAATCCCTATTATTTCATGTTATCTTGGACAGTTCATTAATTCAAAGATTGCCGCGAATGTAATTGCAGTAATGCTCACTCATTCAACCTTCCGTTGATTACATGTATGTTGCTTAGTGATCTATAATTCCTTTTCAAACTTTTGCACTTCAATGCTGGAGTTCTCCCTAGCCGAGTGTTGAACATGCCATCCATGTTTGTAGAATTAAGCTTGACAAGCCTCAATAAATATAGTGTTTATTGCACTAGGATAGATGTGAATCATTCAGCAGACTCAACTCAAGCCTTTTCATTCATAGTTTTTAACTGATCACATTCGGGTACATATTTCAGGAGTTCTCACATTTACTATACTGGAAAAGTATTATAAAGGCTTGCATAAACATTTTCCATGCTCGAAATAATTTAGTAAAGGTTATCAGGCTAAGTAAAATTATTGAGCGAATTTGCAAATAACTTTCTTCAATCTCATTAAAAATATTCTAGATTTGGAGTTTAGAAAGGCCAATGGACAATGTGTGGAAAATTTTTAAATGTTCGCTGGTACACCACTCTTGCTTCATTGGTGTTTTATTTTCAACTTATCTAACATTTCTCTTTTGTTTGATGGATTCTTTTAATCCCAGGTTATAAGTTGCCTCTGCCGTGAAACAATGAGGCATCCTAGCAGAACAAGAGTGCCTCAGCTTTTTCAAAGGATTGACGTTTTATTTTAATCTTTTTTCTGGTATATGGGATGATATACCAAATTACATCGTGATTTTATAATAAGTGCTTTCAAGAGAACATGTATTTTGTGTGTTGTTCGTCTTTTACTGTCTTTACCAAGTTCTGCAAAGAGTTAAAGATTAGCCATAATTAGAAGATTTTCATGATGACGCTTCTATTTTTTCCTTAAGTTACCCAATTTCAACGTAAGCCCTGGAAAACATAAACATTTGTTCCTGAACTGTTATTTATATACTCTTTAGAGTTTAATTTGTTTATTAAATATATCAGTGCAAAGAAATGCATCTTCTTGTCAACAAACAGTAGTTTACCATCATGATTTGTTAGATGTCCTTCTTTCATTTTAATGGTATACATCTCATTACGATAAGACCTAAGCATGCTTATGTTTGGAATCTTATAACGAAAGAACGAAAGGAACATAGCACAAGAAAACAAAGGAATAACATTAAAGTACATATCAAAATTTTAAAAAATCATTTTATTTATTTGACTAAACGGTAGTCTATATAACAATGTGCCGCCTAGCTCATATCTTTCTATTTACTTGTGTTTCGCTGAAGATAGTTTCCTTCATTTAATTACACGTGTCGTAAACTGTAATGCTGATTGTCGTATCCCTGTCAATTCTGCCAGTTTCAAATAAGATACAGAAAGAGCGTGTTTAGCTTTGAATAGTTTTGTTTATTATCTTCCAATGAGTTAAACTTAGCATTCGAACTTTAGAAACTCAGACGGTTTTAGCGCAGTGAAACTATCGTAGATAGTTTGAGTTGGTATTTTTATTTCTAGTTAATCTGTTTAATTAAACCACAGTCTGATGCATTATTGCCCTCCTAGAAAATTAAGAAAAATTATACATTTTCCCATTGAGAAAATATATTTTAGTTTAGACATGATTTGATGTTGTCCCATGAAATTAGATTTTTCATTTGTTTACCGAATACACTTTCGTTCATCAACTTTAAAAGTTATTTTTGAATTCTCAATGGCTCTTTGTCTTTGTATTGCGCTAGCTCCAGAAAGTCAAAACCCTCTATAATGTTTCAGCTTTTGAGGCACCCAATATTAAGCTTCACATTTCTGAAGCGAATAATGTATTTTATTTTATTGTTTCCACGTACTCTGTAATTTGTTAAGTTTTATTGTTTGTTTTTTTTTTCTGTTCGTTGAAATATTGTTTATAAATGCCCCATTACATCTAGAGATGGCAAAAGCTTTTCTGGTGATATAGTATAATTATTGAAGTAATTGTTCAAGCCATGGGGCACTTCCAAATCCATTAATAAAATGAGCCCAGCTTCACTGTCTTCAGATCTGTAATAAGGTGTTCTTCTATCCATGTAACATATTCAGGTTTGGAGGTTTGTTGTAGTCAACAATGCACGACTCAGTATAATAGGTTGTTCTGTGTAAAACATGAAGGATTTGGATTTAGACCTACTGCATTCGCCATAGTTTATTTTTAGGGTTTTTTAAGCATTCTTATCCGCATAGTGTTCGTGATGATACTTGTTCCACCTATTCCACTCTCACTCATTGCGAACATGAAATAATCCGATGTTATCCTCTATATTAGTTAGACTAAAATTAAGGTTATGAACTACTCCTAGAACAATGACATAATGACCAGTGTCACTATACTGTGTTAATAATGCTGCCATTTGTATGGAGCATAGATTTGGTATGGGCCACGTTCCTACGCACAGCACTACCCATGGTGTATGCTTTAGTACTGCCAATTGATACATTGTTGCACGTGCGAAGTTTCGGGGTCAGAGGCCTCCTTTATATGTACTATATCAGTGGTTTCTGCCACATTATACACACACACACACACACACACACACACACACACACACACACACACACACACACACACATGATGTTGCCTTCTTCATAATAAAACTTTCTTTTCCTGTAGAGGTATTTAATAAGTATATTGGTTCATCCTTCTATCATTATGTTTTGATATAAAAAGTGTTTTAATTTAAGTGTTTTAGAATTTGTCTTAAACTTCAATTAGGTTGTATAATATTACACAACAGGGAGGTATCATAATTAAAATAGTTTGTTGAAGGTTGCAGTCTTTTTTTTTTCTTAATTGAGAAGTTATGTTGAATTATGTGTATTGCATATAACAATTAATAAAAAACATTGTAATTTTAAATAATCTTCGTCAGACGGGAAAGGAATGTAATATAGGGACCTACTCCTTTTGCATGTATTATTGTCTAATTGATTCCGTGATGAATAAATGACTCTCTTAACATGCTAATGTATAAGTAAAATATGAGGTGAATTTTTTATATCTGAAATTCAAGCTGCATGCATTATGATATGGACATTTTTACTTGCCTGTTAAGTTAACCCGGACCAATATTTTTAAAAGTTTTATATTATCACAAATATGGAAGATATTGATTGAGTTAAAAGGTGTCTCACCTTTAAGGGTGAACGCCATACATCTTTTTGCATTATTTAGCTCTAATTACAGATATGCTAGTTGTGCAGTTTTGCGGAATGGATTATAAAATGCTTAAATACGATCAGTACAACTGTAGACGAATGGTTCATAAGCAAGCTCACTGATCTGATATACATGCAGAAGCCAGAACTCTGGTTAGTTTATGAGTGTTTAAGGTTTTCGTTTTTTCAAATTTCAAAATCTAAACGCTTTTAAGCATGATATCTCTCATCTTACCACCATTACAATATAATCTTGTATGCTCTGATATTTTATTCTGTGGAAAATCTCAAGTATGTTTTACAGATATAATTTTGATTGTGATTTCTATGTATCTGAATTGACACCAACCTGAAAATAAATTATACCTCTCTTACAGTCTTCATCATCTTCATTTGTTTGGTGTGTGTCTTCTACTGTCTTGTACACTTACACGGAAACATCGCATTCGTCTTTAAATATATATTCTACAGTTAGGAACATCCATAACACAAAAGGACTGTATTTAGTTAAACTGTTCTTTGACTGTATACATCATATTTAAAATTGATTCAGTATTATAACAAAATAACACTTATGATTCTTTTGGTGACACTAAAACAAATATTCCTATATGCAACGCATTTCTAGTAAATCGATTTAGGAACTGCAAGACAAACATTTTAAAATACCTATGTTCATAATTATATATTCAATTTTATCAAAAAGCCATTTTGTGCCCTCTGTAATCTTCTCATTAAATTGTGTATGAATTTTATTTGATCTAATGTTGATCATACAATTCATCTCTAGTTCCTAAAAAGTTTCACCAAACTAGTAACCTAAATTAATTACTTGTAACTGAAAGTGAGTACTGAAAGTGACTACCAAAGTGACTACTGAAAGTGACTACTAAAGTGACTACTGAAAGTGACTTTAATTGCTTGCAACTGACTAAATTTATTATCTAGCACATTTAGTAACTTCCAGTGAAATGTAATTGGAAACTACTCAAGTGCTTAAAGTGAATTACGTTTCCGCTACTGCAATATAATTGTCCAAACAATGCATCTAATGTCCTTGGTGATTAAGTGGCTCATGTAAACTTTCACAACACGCTAATAGCAGCCTGTAGAGATATACGCGTTCAAGTCATTAAAGCTGGAGCAAAGTAAAGAGAAAATATCAATAGTTAAGAACTAGAGTTCAAAGTTTTCATTTAATCACATTCTTGTTAAGACCGACATAAACAAAATTCAACTGAAAAAGGGAATTCAACGCACTGTGTAACTAATTAAATGTCCACGGAAAAATGATAAACATTTTTTTCAATATGGTAAAGAAAAAGAAGTTTGAAAATAGTATGATTCTGGGCAAAAAAAGAACAAAAATTAATTTATTTGCCTGGTTTCTGAAAAGAGTGCAGAAAAAAAGAGAAAAAGGAAAATGTTTTATTTAGCTTAATGTCACTATAAATATTTTGTTTTCCTAATAAGCGTCAGTCACGTCATTTAACGAGACAAGGTCTAAAAGGAAAAGGAACGACTCAAAGAACACAGGAACAGCTCCTTTACAACACGTATTTTGCTATAAAAAGGTAAATGTTGTACAAGCCATTACAGAAGATAAATGAAGACCACATCGCATGCAATAATTTTAACTATGAAATCCCTGAATTAATGTAGTATACCTATACATGTACATATGTGTATGTGCAGATCTTTAATTGTCTATCCTTTTCTCTAAGACGTTTCAGAATGGTGTATGTATCTTCATCATTTAGTTATCGCCTCTGCTCATTTAAGCACTTTCGGAAGCCCTACCACATTCCAATAGAAAGGCCTTTCGACGCCTCGGTAGCATACAGGCCTATATAGATGCCTGTACACCAACTACATACTAGTTCGTTTCGGCGTCTGCAGTAAAACTTGGCAATATTTACTTGGCGTTTGTCATCTTTGCGAAAAAAACATATATCCTAATTCATCATCATCAACATCATAATAACATCTTCATCATAATGATATTCTTCTTCTTCTTCTTCTTCTTCTTCTTCTTCTTCTTCTTCTTCTTCTTCTTCTTCTTCTTCTTTATCATCATCTTCTTCTTCTACACAACCCGGGGTTTCCTTTATGTTCTTTTGTATGTCGCTCCCTGCTTTCGAGTTAACCTCAGCACATATCTTGCTGCAGACAAAAATCTTCTTTTAACTGTACTGCCTTAAAATTGATGTTAATATGCGGTTTGTTTACTCTATGATAAAGTCAATATTGACGATAATATATAAAATAACAGACAGATAATGAACAACACTTCAAAACAACTCTTGTCACATAAAATTAGGCAAGACCATTAGGAAAATGAATGCCATAGTTCATTTCTTGGTAATGTATACATATTATTGTTCTTTGCTTTAGTTACAGTGGACACATTTTCATCAATAAAGAGAGAAAAAAATGATAAAATAATTTACCTCCTCCCTTGTTGAGTCTAGCAGCATGAGGTAACGTATTGCTATCGTAGGTCGATGATGCTGAGAACTGATCCGTTCTTAAAGTCCCATTTTCTAATCCTAGTGAACTGTTGCAAAGTTCTGAAAAGAAGTAAATAAGGTTAAAAATGCCATCTGAAGGTGTGCGCCTCCAAATAATGGTAGAAATCAAATAGTGAGACATGTATACAGTCTTAAATTCTTCGAATGCTAAAGCAATGTGCACGTACCGGCTAATCTTTGAGATTTTTATATACAAGTTTTATATATACGTTCAATACTTCTAATAAAATCATGAAATGTTCGGTGATTGTCAGCCTACGAGTACTCCAAATAACATGGTACGTGGTACGTACTCCAAAAAGCATGGTACGTGATACGTAATTATTAGATATTAAAAGTAATATTATCCATTGCTTCGCAGACATTGCCACATTCCTTGCATGCAAAATAATTCATGAACTGTGAACGTAATTCCACATATATTCTTATGTCATCCAAGTCCCAAACGTACAGTATGTTGAAATGATTTAAGTTAGACTAAAGGAATAATCAAGTAGATAGTTTCATTAAAGGGATTTTTTAACACCGTTAACATGAAATCATTATTATTATTATTATTGCCTGCATTTTGATCGTGCAGCTTTTACAGTACTCATAAGCAAGTCTACTGCATCATATAGCTGTAATTATGTGAAAAATCCGGATAAAACAAGCACGATTTTGCTAACGATTCAGGTTCACAGATGGAGGCTGTGATAATTTCAACTTTCAAGACTAATAAAATATGAACAATTTATGGTCAATAATTCTCTACAATATGACAATTTACTAACATTATACTCCTACAACACACTTATTTAAAAGATGATTGTTCTTTACCTGTCATTTACATAGAGGAAACAAACTTTCTTGACAGAAGAAAATACGAACTGGTTAGCGTCATACTGAGAATAGCGAGACTCATCTAAGATTTAGTAGAATATTACGTAGTCATATGGATTTTAAAACAGACGTTGACACTACAAGAAATAAGAACACGGCTATTTCAAACGTTGCTAATTGTTCAGTATTTAATCCATACAGCAGAAGATACAAACATTCGTTCAAATCAATACGAAAAGGAAATGGCTTAACATATCAAAGACCAAATTTTCTATACAAGCGATCCATTAGAAAAAAAACAAAGGATTAATGTGGTTCAGACTGCATTCACACTAACAGTCGTAGACAAAAAATGTCTTGGAAACATCATTGAATTAAAGACAGTAATACGCACAAGTAGTTCTCAACACAAATTACCGTTTACCTCCTTCTGCGGCCTACTTGAACGGAGCCAGTGATACTGCCCTCGTCAATGGCATATAGTGCTCAAACCAGTGACCAAACTACGAGTGTCTTACAGGAATGAATGAAGCGCACATTGCTATCAGCAAAATGCCATCGATTGTGTGAATACAAATATCAATAGTTATAAAACAAAACTTACCTCAATGAGAGGACATTAGGCACGATGTCAGTACTTGACAAGCTGACAAAACTAACTAAATAATTCGATTATATCTTCAATAATCTATATATGTTCCACTTTCACCTCCAAAAGATGTTCGTCAAACAGACGAATACGGATCAGAAAATGACATAAATGCGGCTACAACTCTAGTATCAAAAGTACTTCCATGATGTTATTATTAAGAATCTGTGGTCTTAATGCAAGTAACATAAAACAACAAAAACAAAAACGTTTTGTAAAATTCAAGAAATAATTTATTACCCTATAATACAAAGTGAAAATCTAACAGAGAAACAAACTTTTTCTAGTACAATATGACTTTTGTTTTCGAGAATACTTATTCAATCAAAATACCTTAGGAGAACTACTACTACCTCGCAAATCCAGCCCTCCAGATACTACTTTTAGCTAAAGGGAGCTTAAAGGTGTCTGCTGAACTATGTCGCGGTCTTGCAGAGTTATCTCCCCTCTGGTATAAGACTTTGCGGCAAAGGCTAAGAATACATTGGTTACTAATGGACCGGAAGGCAGTCTCTCTATGGATGCAACTGCGGCAAGGCCGGTAAGGTGTATGTGTATTATGACTGGGTAAGTAAAACTTTAACTATGAAAAATTGGTTTCTTATTTAAATACGTTACCCAATCATAACAGCTTAGGAGAATAGTTAACAGGTTGAGGGATGTACATCCACTTGCCCATGAGATACCATATCCTGTCCCCTAAGGTATACGAAACGGCTTCTAGGTGTCTTGACTGGAGGGGACTCCATCTGTCGGGGCGCCTATTCAAATAGGGAAATATTTCCCATCCCCTCCGCAAATCTAACGAGAGCCATGTATCAGAGTCATAAGAAGCTGTCGATCGACCTGGAAGAGTGACTCTTGAGCTGCAGATATATGGCCTACCATATCGAACTGGGCCCATTGGAATGCCAAATGTCGGAGACAAAAGCGATGATAATGTGGGCTCCGATCTCCATCCCACGGCTTGAATGATGTCCGTTAGCGATCAGTTCAGGTCGAATGCTAGGCTGGTGACAACTGCTCTAACCTTGTTAGCCGAAATTTGTAATAAATTCGATTGAGTTGGGGTTATTTCTCTATATGCCCAGCGAGTAACCCACTTTATCCAGAAAGAAATAGTCTGTTTTGATATATCCTTCAGTCCTTTTGTGTGAAATAGAGAAAGTTGTGCTCACTCTCGACGCAGAGGATATGTTGTATTGAGGTATCACCTGAAAGCCCAAATTTGTCTTGCAGATGGCCTTCAGTTGATGTGTCCAGACTAGACAGAGGCTTCATAACGTGGAATGAAGCCGGTTCTTGGTGATGAAAGAGAATGTCATCATGAGTAAGTCTGTCGGAACTGTACGTAATTGGAGTCTGCTAATAGGACCTGTATTTTGCTAATTCTGCCTGCAGTCACTAACGTCATGATAAAGCAGGTCTGGTATGAAAGATGCGCCAGAGATGCCCTTAAAAGTGGTTCAAATATGTCTTGTTCAGCCAGTTAATACGCAAGATAGGTTATGCATTTGGCACAAGGCTAACGTGCATGGTCATGCATGCCCAAAATTGGAGAGTAGTTAGATTGAGTCCTTATTTTCTCCGATATCCTCTATTCTGTGATGACGAAAGGTGCAGCAATTGCGAAGCAGTACGCTTTTATCGTACTCAGTGCGAAGTGTCCACCTAGAGCCAAAGGAAGTAAGGTTGTTGATGTATAGATTCATAGAGAGGTATGCTGTAATCGTTTGTGCATCACTGAGAGAAAACGTACCATTTGCCTTCGTCATGCTTTCAGAGTGGAGGACCTTCTTGCTAGAGACATTCTCTCCATGACTGGTTGTGAAAATTGGTACTTCCGTGGGCCTGTTTAATATTATCCAGACTTGCAAGTTCTCTAAGTCTGAGTAGATATGAAACAATTGCACGTGGTTGTTTGAGTAGATGAGGAAAATTCCGAAGTCTCCGAGGAGTTCCAGTTGCGTGATTGATCCACGATTTCTCCCATCCGAGCGGTACAGTGAGGATCAGGCTACAATACTGATTGTCCTGCTTTCTTTATCATATATTTGGAATCGGATGTATTGGAGGGTAGGTGGATGCATCCAAACTTTGCTTTGCTTCCGGGACTGCAGATACGAAGGTTGTGAGTTGGTATATCACCTTGGTGCATACAGGTCCAAAAACGGTCGGTCCCTTCGAGTACATATCTGAATAAAAATCGAGGGATGAAAAGACCATTTTGTGTTAGCTTATTGTTCCGGTACAAAATTTCGGCTACTAGGTTAGGAGTCCTGGAATATGGCGAACATGTATGTGGATTTGTTGTTGAGAACACCACTTTACAAAGTCCCACACCAGAACTCAAAGGTCATGGGACTTGGTTCCACCTTGTCGTTGTAAATACATCACTACTGTAGGACATGTTTCCTCCTTGTCGTTTGAGATAAGTCACCGCTGTAGAATTGTCAGACTTACTGAGTACTTCCCTTGCCATGCAAATATTCCTGACACCAGTGAAAGGCTGCCATCTCCAGAATCAATCGAGATGTCGTTCCTGGGGTGATCATGCATCGCTGGTTTCCCGAACGTACGGTAGAAGGTGGGCTTCCCAGCTGTCCGTACTTGCATCGTGCAGACTGTTATCTATTGTTGTTGTACCAGTAGATGTATACCCGCCGTGAGCTCCGCAGATGGTGCCTCAATTGTATGCAGATGGTGAGAAGATGGTCCAGTGGGCAAGCTTTAGGCCTCCATTCAGGCAGAATAATCATTTACAGTGGGTGCGAAGGAAGGCGAACTAGTATCAAATGGTCCGCTGTCGAGTTGAAGAAGCCGAGTTGGCGAAGAAACTACATTGTGGATAAATTTTCTTGAAAGTAAAGGTAATACCATGGTTGGGATTTGAATACCCGATCTTGAGGGAGACGAAATATGTTGCCTGTGTATTGACCGCTATTCTAAGTGAACAAACTGTTTAGATGGTACTATGTCAGATCTTGTCCTTGTTCACAAGAAATCCAAATTGGTAACGTAGGGGTATCATGTCCTTTGAGATCTAACAAACCGATGTTTCAGGACGATGTCGTCCAGGTAACCTGATGTTGCTGACCTAGGAATGGTCCGGAAATGCGCCAAGATTCGACTCATCAGATGAGTGAAGTCCCAGGAGACGATGCTTAGCCCTAACTTGAGTGCCCTGAAATGATATACGATTTGGTGCACGAACAGCAGAAACACTCTGGAATCCTCGTGAATAGGGACATGAAGGTATGCGCCGTTTAAGTCCACACTGATGATGAGGTCTTCCTCGTGGATGGCATTAATAACGTGCTGGTTGAAGCTATGAAAGGACCGTTTCAGAGGTTCGTGTCCTATGAGTGGCCATTGGGTCCTTTTGTTTATTAATACCTATCACTGTATCGACACTGTTGTGTGAGTAACAGAAATTGCTCTTTTAGTGGCTTCTTTGCGTACTTGTTCAATTTGCCGCGAAAAGGAAGGTTGAAGGATAAAAGCTGTGCTTTTAGCTTAGCGTTATGGTGGTCCAGGAAAGTGCAGGCAGAGATCACCAAGGTGTGTTCCGCTAATTATAAATTTGTAGCTGCAATTACGGCATTAGCCATCGTGTGTCGAGCGGCTCTATTTAGGTTTCCGGCATTTCTTGAGACCGAATCCCAAGCACGCCCTGAAGTATTGGAAGTGGGAGAAGATAAGCTATGTTCCGTCTGTTGGAAAATAGCCGTATAGACGAAAGTCCAACATCGAAGCCACGGCAACTATTTTGCTCACTAACTGCCGAGTGTCATCAAAGGCCGTCCGGTCCATACGTTTGGAGCGTGGATTTGTCATCCCCAAAGCGGCAATATCATTGTCAACTGCTGAGGTTTCCCAATGAAATACTGCTGTGTGTCAAGGTAGAACCGTCGACAAATTGATGAATGCGGGTCAGAACATTGTAATTCTCCCAGAGTGCGGAGCAGTTGAAGTCGGACTCATCCGTTCCGTCATCAGATCAACAGATGTTGGAGCTCTTGTCCAGGTTGATGATAGAGTGGGAGGAGGAGGACAAACCAACGGGGGTCAAGGGTGGAAAACGTCCTCAATGAAATCTCGGATGGCTGAGTTTTCCCGTGCTATTAGATAGTGTAGAATAGATGACAGTACTGGAGAACAAGCAACATCATCTTAGTTGCATGCGGTGGGATAAGAACCCCTGCCATGCTTGAGACTTATCTGGCGAAGAGTGATGAGGACTGTCGCTCACTAAACTCGTAGAAAGCCCTGGATTAGAAACTGTGACTTCGAGACAGTCGCTCAGGAAATAGTCTCTTCTCGTGGCCGAGTGTTGAGAAATTACGAAGCGAGATCTGTTGAGGCGTGAGGAACTACATTTGACATCGTGCCGAATGATTGTCTCAAGGTGGTTAGACTGGTCCCTGCAAATGTCAGAAAAAGTTGGGTCAAACATATCAGAAGCCAGACTGTTAGTGTTTGAGTCCGTAATATTGATATTTTAGCCCTCCGTGATCATCATTTATACCCAAGGCCGGTCGCAGCAGAAATATGCCATCCGTGTGGGAGAATATCGTTTGGATCATTAGTTGGAACGGGTTATGGTATGTTTGATCCCTATAACCTGTACATAAATTGGTTGAGTGAAAGGAAATTTGCTGTTTGTTGTCTCTGCTCCTCGTTGTTCCGCAACCGGAATCAAATCGAACCCGGAGGAGGCAAGATAGAGAGTAATTTAAAATGCCAATTCTTGTGATGGTGACCTCGATGTCGGAGCTGTTTCAGATCGTGTCAATGTCCAGCGTTTCGTGGCTGAAGAGTAATTTCATTTAGCTCTCTTCTCCGCTCAGAGTTCAAATCTGTTAGAAAAATAGAGCTAAATGTTCACTTGTCTTTTAGAACACAATGTCCGTGTAGAACTAAATCTTAAAAGATGCTGACCCAGATATTGATAAAAGACAGTCTAATAAAG
Source organism: Megalonaias nervosa (assembly GCA_016617855.1). Lineage (NCBI taxonomy): Eukaryota > Metazoa > Mollusca > Bivalvia > Unionida > Unionidae > Megalonaias > Megalonaias nervosa. Next base: position 16,431 of record JAECUM010005682.1, read on the forward strand.
CAACGATGAATAAATACAAAACATAATGACAATACCACCTGTAAGGAGGAGAAGGATAAATCTCTGGGTCGGCAAGTGTGATGTTGGAATACAGTGTGGGCGCAGAGTTATAATAAATTACGGTTACCTGGAAGACAAAAAACTAAAGGGAGACGACCTCAATTGTAATGCTACCTGTAGGGAAGGTCAGGGATGGCTTATGCAGGTAGAATCATTGAAGTAGACCTTCCAAGGCTAAGGAAGCCGTGGTAAAGCAAGCTTACATGTATGTACTAGAAACGACGGAGTTATACATGTATAAGGAGTTTCTTACGGGCGTAAAGACCTGTAAACATATAAACATTTAAGCCGACCCATCTTGTGAAGTCGCGTATGCTACCCGTGCAAGTGATTGAGCGCTCTTTAAATATAATGGAATGCTTATGGAGATAAACACGACTCAAGTGTCGCCTACAAAAAGATGCATGAGCAAGACGCGACTGAGTAAACCATCTATAAAAATCTTATCTGTACTTGTCCGAACAGAACAGAGGCAATACAGAATTGCACATGGGTGTCTATATTACACACAAAAAGCTTCACATACGAGGAAATAAAGCACCGTTATAAATAATTACTAAGTAGGTGCGACAAAATCCAAAATGAGGCAATTACCTGTGCAAAAAAGCCCACAGATCGAATGTACAAGTAAAGCCATTGAAGTTGGCTTCCAGACACTACCAATGACTTGGAAAAGAAACTGGCCAAAATGTATCCTTTACATATATTAGAATATTTATAAGCCCTAGCGGATTGCACTTACATAAAATAAGTATGCCCGTACTTAACGTGAAGTCGCTTAGGCTCGCCGTGCGAGAAGCTAAATGTGTGACGACGACAAGTATTAGCACATTATAAGGGCAGAACATTGCCGGGATAGGAAGAGAAACGGTTGGAAATATAGATAAAGTGTACTTTTCTTAGAAATGAAAAACTCCTTCAACTAATAATAGTACATCATCCGCGTCACTTCTGGCTTTTGCGAAGACTTTCGTGACGAGAGCATGCTTCTTCTCACGAGCGGAGGTAGTAACTGATGTATTCCTAGGCTTAGCCTCGAAGCCGTTATAGCTAAAGGGAGATAACTCTGTCCGACCGCCTCATATTTCGGCAGACAACGTTTAGCTCCCTTTAGCTAAAAGAAGTATTTGGGAGGGCTGGATTGTAGAGTTAGTGGTAGTTCTCCTAAGGTATTATGATTGTGTAACGTATTTATAGAAGAGCCTACAGTATTCTGTGTTAAATTCCAATTAGTCATAAAAGATCTATCACAATTCCAAAAGAATAGACTTTCCCAACTTCATTGTAGTGTGGCTCAGAATGAATTCCGATATAACATGTGCTGATTTGCCAGTAGTCTGGAATAGTGTTGATATGCTAACCGTCTTGATTTATCACATTAAGATAATCCAAAATGCTCTTGAATAAATTCGCAATATTTCCAAGACAGTGATGTAGTTCGAAAGTCAGAGAATACTATATAATTCCAATCAATAATAGAAACAACTTAAATTCTCTCAGCTGAACTCAACTCGATTCTACTAAGACTGATGTCAAGATATAGAATGAAGAATTTATATTTTTGTACCCTTACATAAAACTCTAAGTCACAATGTGAGGACCAGGATACGGGTCAAAATTGCATTTATAGAACATTATAAGTTTTCAACAATATCATGTCTATTACTAAAACTTTAGTAAAAAAACATGGCAAACAGAAGGTACACCAGGAGTTCCCGAGGTGAATACAAGTGACCTGAATTCAAACTCAAGTATACATGTTTACCTGCAAATACATCTTAATATATAAACTGAAATCATAGACATATATTAACTATGTAATTTGTTTGCACAAAAAAGAACAACCAAAACGTGCGAGTGGTCAGGTAGACCTCCACTCTCAAATACTGTGACCAATGCCACCAGCACCATACAAGTGAAATGTACACAACACTATCAGGATAAGGTTCTCAACCAAGATGAGTGTCATGGGCTGATGAACAAAGGCGAGGTAGTTTTGATGTAAGCCGAGACAGTAGCTAAAGCTTCTCTGGAGCAAGTAAACATATTCCTGCCTCGGGGTTTATATGTATCTAACAGGGAAAACAAATCCAATTTAGTTATAGAAATAGCTTTAATATATCAGGAGAAAGTGGCAAAAAATCAAATGCAATTTTTATACGCATATGAGCAGTACAGACGTACTCTCAACACAGAGGATATTAAAAAATAAAACACAAGCAAAAAACATAAAAGAACGAACACAAACAAAGAAATCACTAAGAACAACAAACTTTATAGTTTATTACTTGCATAGTTTGATTTAAATAAGGCTACCAATCAAGCACGGACAATAAAATTTGGCTTAAATTACTTATGATGCATTCAATTTTCTACATCTTACGTCTTTCTTTCTTATATTCCTCGTTTTAGCTGGTGATAAGTGTGAATGTCTGTCCATAAAGACCGCAAAAATTCAACCATTAAAAGGCTTAATGGGGATGAGATTAAATTCACCTTCATCCGCTCCAAGGCATGACGCATAACGATCGCATGGATATGATATAGAAACACTGTACATAAAGATCATAGAGATCAGTCGACTGAAATCATACAGCATTTGAAAGCGTTGCAATGTGTTCTCCGGTCGCTATGAAGTGTAAGATACACAATCCATTAAATACTGCGTACTCTGAAACATACTTATGAACTTAGAACGTCATGTATGCACGCAACACTGTAGGCGTGTTGCATGATGGGTAAGCAATAGCTTTAAGACGTGGATAAGTGACTAAATTCTAAAATACCAAAGTTCAGTGTATAAATAATGCAAGCAGCAAAAACTAACGACGACAGAACAAAGGTTTAATTCAACAAATTATTTGATTCTTGTAATGAAATGTTGTATTTTCCTAATACATCGATGGGACATTCAAAATCAAATGATTAGACAAATCTTTCCAGCATAAATCAATTACATTTAATTAATATTAAGACAGTAAACTACACGAATAACCCAATTCATGTAAAAATCGATTATATTTAATTAGTATATTGTATCTAATTAGTATTGCATGAGTTCTATGTATGAATTTTCCAATTCAGATTTTAATATAATCGTGAGTTGTATGTGTTATAAGAGTTATTGATCTAACGTTATATAACTTTAACCAGTTTGAGAATAATTAACATAAGACAACGTATGATTTCTTATTTATAGTCACTACTACCCAATGCTATATACGCACATGTCGCTACCAACCGTTCTTTTTCTCCATATTTTCCTACGAAGAACTGATATACTACAGTTTCACTCACTCTAACGTCGGAAGTGAAAAATGCTGCATCTGAACACAGACGTTTGTTCTGCAGAGGTTTGCTAACTAATTTATTGCATGGATGTTTGCAAAGACGAGTGTTTAAGAAAGGTGACTGCTGAATACAGCTGACCTTTAAGGACTAGTTTTCCAGTGCGTGTGTGATTTGGATTTTTAACGTAGCTTTAACATTTTTTCAGTCATATCGTACGATGCCTGCAGTGTGACAGTTTATAGTGATGTTTAGCACTGGGACATCATGCCGCAAACATGTAGCATCATCTCCCACACAGTCCATTATCCTGACAACAGGCCGACCAGTCCTAACAGTAACCTCTTAATGCTGAGAGCCAAGTGAGGCAGTTGCTAGTACCATTTTTATAAGTCTTTGGTATGACTCTGCTGCTGATCGAACCCGCGGCTTCTTAGTTTGCCAGTAAATATCGTCTCATTTCCTTGCTTAAGGAGTGTTGTACGCTTTCTCCCAAACGGCATTCTCTCATCTACTCTAGTGGCTTATAACCACTCTAAACTACTGTAGTGACTTATAACCACTCTAATCTGCTGTAGTGAATATAACCACTCTAATCTGCTATATTGACTATAACCACTCTAATCTACCGTAGTGACTATAACCACTCTAATCTACTATAGTGACTATAACCACTCTAATCTACTGTAATGACTATAACCACTCTAATCTACAGTAGTGACTATAACCACTCTAATCAACTATATTGACTATAACCACTCTAATCAAGTGTAGTGACTATAACCACTCCAATCTACTATAATGACTATAACCACTCTAATCTACTGTCATGACTAGAACCACTCTAATCTACTGTAATGACCATAACCATTCTAATCTACTGTAGTGACTATAACCACTCTAATCTAATGTAGTGACTATAACGACTTTAATCTACTGTAATGACTATAACCACTCTAATCTACTGTAATGACTATAACCACTCTAATCTAGTGTAGTGACTATAACCACTTTAATCTACTATAATGACTATAACCACTCTAATCTAGTGTAGTGACTATAACCACTCTAATCTAATGTAGTGACTGTAACCACTCTAATCTACTGTAATGAATATAACCACTCTAATCTACTGTAGTGATTATAACCACTCTAATCTACTATAATGACTATAGCCACTCTAAACTACTGTAGTGACTATAACCACTCTAATCTACTGTATTGACTATAACCATTCTAATCTAGTGTAGTGACTATAACCACTCTAATCTACTGCAGTGACTATAATCACTCTAATCTACTGTAATGACTATAACCACTCTAATCTACTATATTGACTATTACCACTCTAATCTACTGTAATGATTATAACCGCGCTAATCTACTGCAGTGACTATAACCACTCTAATCTACTATATTGACTATAACCACTCTAATCTAGTGTAGTGACTATAACCACTCTAACCTACTATATTGACTATAACCACTCTAATGTACTGTAGTGATTATAACCACTCTAATCTACTGTAGTGACTATAACCACTCTAATCTACTGTAGTGACTATAACCACTCTAATCTACTATATTGACTATAACCACTCTAATCTAGTGTAGTGACTATAACCATTTTATCTACTGTAGTGAGTATAAACACTCTAATCTACTATATTGACTATAACCACTCTAATCTAGTGTAGTGACTATAACAACTCTAATCTACTATATTGACTTCAACCACTCTAATCTAGTGTAGTGATTATAACCACTCTAATCTACTGTAGTGACTATAACCACTCTAATCTAGTGTAGTGACTTATAACCACTCTAATCTACTATAGTGACTGTAACCACTCTAATCTAGTGTAGTGACTATAACCACTCTAATCTACTGTAGTGACTATAACCACTCTGATCTACTGCAGTGACTATAACCACTCTAATCTACTGTAATGACTATAACCACTCTAATATACTGTAGTGAGTATAACCACTCTAATCTGCTATATTGACTATAACCACTCTTATCTAGTGTAGTGACTATAACCACTCTAATCTACTGTAGTGACTATAATCGCTCTAATCTACTGCAGTGAGTATAACCACTCTAATCTACTGTAATGACTATAACCTCTCTAATCTACTGTAGTGACTATAACAACTCTCGATAGTCTTTCTGCATCACATATTCATAGAGATTCGTTATTGTATGAATACCTCTTTGTATTAATAAGAAATAATTTCATATTTTACAGGCTTTGTGGATTCATGAAACTTATCAGTTTAACACTATACACGGACGGCTTTCTTTTAGCTACAGCCATTTATGCAGAGTATAAATACATGTTAAGCTTCAAGACTTCATCATTCCTCTAAACACGCATTTCAAGTTTTGAACAACAGCCGTAATAACAATTAACTCAGCTTTGTTGTCGAGTGTTCTGCCATATTGCGTTCTACTGCTTGAGTTATCCGAGCTGACGCGTCTTGTCTATCTGAAACACTTTCTCAGTGTCTGTTTGATACTCATTCCTGTGTCTCAATGTTCAGCTTCCATTTAACTTTGCCTTCCTTAGCCGCGCAAACGCTTTGTCATAAAGGATGCTTACAATGACGTATGTATGTATGTATGTATGTATGTATGTATGTATGTATGTATGTATGTATCTATGTATGTATGTATGTATACTTAATGTCAATGTTTTATATATGAAAGAAAATATACTCCGTATGTTCCGTTATCGCGTTCATCGTTACCCGAGGGTGGTTTATTTACTTTTTTAGCTATTTCAAAATACTGCGGTCGGTTCACCCAGTGATGCAAGGGCAAAGAGGTTGCAGTAGATAAACCGATTAGATTAAGCTCTCCGGCCATGGATTTCACCATATCCAGGGAAGCGAGAAAGTCACATCTGACTGTATTATGACAGCACGATTTTTCTCCGGATGCTGTCCATTTTACGGGAGCAATGTTGGGTTCTAGAGGTATGTGCGATATAAAATTGCATTCTGTTAGCTATCTGCATCATGTGATAAATAAATCTGATATATTGAATGTTCCAGTATTTATTCTACATTTTATAGATATAATGTCATTCTCTCATACAGACTATAGTCTGTTTCAATATTGCCATTTTATAACTGGATACATTGAATTCAGTTAGAAGTTGCACGCATTTAATGATGAGTAATGTTCGAGCTCTTATAAGTCAGTGAGATTATTCTTGTCGGATACAGATTCATGTACGAACCTTTGTTATTATAATAATAATAATATCTTATAGTAGTTTTGATGAAATGATTTACTTTGTAACGAAGCAAAGTCATTTTCGCGTATGCGTAGCGTATATAACTGCATTCGTACTTTAGCGTGTCTAGTGTTTAACACGGCTCTATTCATTATGTTTAGTGGATTTTGTATGACGATGCATAAAACTGAAGGGTTTCGTATGCTGATGTCGATAGTAACGTTATCTCTGTGGACGGTATTTGTTTTCTCGCAATAAAGGACCAAAGCAGCAATGGAGGCGCTTAAACGATCCTTTGCCTGACAGAGAGGGGCGGGTCAGACGTGGTGGCCCCTTGACCATTCGACGAGAGCTGTCGAACCGGAAATTTATTTATTTAGTATGTATCGAGTGCAGTGCATGCCAGCCATTTAACAGCGTCATCATCAGCAAGGTGCAAAGCCTGCAGTCCACAAGGGAACTTTGACAGTGGACAGTTGTTCACAGTGTGTGACATAGTATGTAGAGTTCCACACCTCCAGGAAGAGCCAGTGGCCTGGCCTCATAGGACTAGGTTGACTGCACAACGACCCTGTCCTGTCAGGAAACAGTTCAGAGTGGTCCACATATGTCATGGAAGGTTGAAACCGGGAGCGCAGACATATAGCTCAGCAAAGCGGGAGTCGTTTACAACATCTGTGGAAGACCACCAATCACTCTATGTCAAATTAGCTGTCACATTGCTCCGACAACGGAGCAAACCAGATTGGATGTCTCGGGGAGCATGGATCCGCGTTCACGTATACGTGCAAAGGATCCAACTTGCAAACCGAATTCAGCATTGAATCCCGGTTACGTGCCAAAATCAAGAACTTGAAATAGCTCGTGAACATCAACTGGACGCCAAGAGTTGAAATATGTTCCGTTGTTAACTCGATATTCAATATAACTATAATAGTGAAATAAAGTTATTCAGCAATACTGCGAGAAAATAAATAATACATTTGTATCTCGTATTTGTTGATGAACATTATTCATATTTGTGTCCAAAATCTATGCTTTGATTATCCTGGTGACAAAATCGTATGTTATTCGCATAAGTCAAAATCCTATACGTTGATAACCTTGCTGATGTAACGTTGTTTATATTTCTGCTTTAAGCTCTAAAATCTGATCATCCATGGTGATAGGTCCATATATCAAGCATTCATTTATTCCTGTTTCAATAGAGGTTTAAGTTAGATGTTCTGATTAGTTGCAGTTTCCAACGACATCAATTCCTAGCTTGGTTTCAGATTTACTCATCGTTCAGCTAAGCTATAAACATTTCAATCATGAAATTGTTTTGTGTCTTAACTAATCTCTAATCCCAACCGCACTTTATTCTGTCACATTATGCAAGTGTCGAGTTTAATGGCACACCAGCACAATAGTGACTACAGTGTAGAGTTTGAGTAAGGTAGTACACAATGGTCAAGGTTGAAACGAATTCACTTAACTCTTTAGGAATTAAGACACAAACAAAATACAAATAACTATGTAGGCCTAGAATATAATACAAATAAATTGTAAAATACCAAATCTTTCAAAATAACCAGGACTCCAGTGCAATATTAACAACATTATAAAGTTAGCACTTCTTTCGAAAGATTTGCTCTAGGGGCACTTGGACTGTTACACACCTCAAAGGTAACAGCTATAGCTGTTAAGTCACAGAATACATAGAATCGTATATATATATATATATATATATATATATATATATATATATATATATATATATCCGATTAAAAATAGCTTCTGAAAATATAATGGATATAAATGTTGCCAAAAGTTTAAGGATGATAAATCCTTTGAAACGAAGATGAACATGTGACTCCTTGAAGATAGAAAACAAGAGCAAAGGTATTAATTCTTTAAACGGTACCTCAAATGGAAAATAATGGTGAAAGGGTAAAAGCCTTAAATGATAGGATGACATTTTTATATAAACCTTATTAGTTGAGAGAAAACAGAAAATATGAACATAAGCTAGAACTCAAAAAGCGTTGATATGCAGAATAACTAGTAAGCAAAATTAATTCAGAAAGTTACAAAAGGTCTACACAGTAGCAACTGATCTATTAACCGCATGAGCCAGTTAGAACAAATAGGTCTTATCTGGAAATGCAAGTGCTGTAAAAGATACTTACGACATTTTAAAATGTTATAAATCTAGCGTAATAAAACTGCAGTAAGCTGGTCTACCCCTGGCACACATAACAATATGCAAAAAATGGCAGTCAGCTTGCCGAATACTAACAAACAGAACAAGCTGCAAAGTGGCAGCCAGCTTGCCCAACGCTGGTAAACATAACAGGATGCAAGCCACTGCACGGAATGTTCTAGGTGTGTGATATGAACAAAAAGTTTCCGGTAAGAGGCTAAAAGGCCCGTATGTGATTTAAGACTACTTTCCGTTAATACCATTTGATATGATAGTGGTGTATTGCCTCATATCTGAATAGTCCGTTTGTATGTCACGTGACTAACTTCCTCTAAAACCAAATATCTACTGGACATAAACTTCAGAATCACATAGACAAAAATTATAATTATTAATAGCAAAGTATAAGATTAGTGAAAAGGCTGCTGTTGTAATATATATATATATATATATATATATATATATATATATATATATATATATATATATATATATATATATACTCCTGCTGTCCTTTTCATGTTTTAAGAATGTAATTAAACACATTCAGTATTGGTCATTTGGTTTATAAAGTTCTACTTCTACTGTTCTCTTTACATGTTTGGTTCTCGGGGTCAACTCTTTCCTACCTACCTCCTTGAGCTTGAAAAGTCAAAGTTACAACTTTTGTACAACTGAAATGGCGTCGACGCTAAATGCATATTTTCAACTATATTTTACTTACTGTCACAACCAATCTATTGTCCACCCAATAATTATGTTGTGTCTGGAATAATTGACGCATTTGACCTTGCGACGTTGTCTCAGTTAAAATCTCCATCAAATCGAAGCGAAATGACGTTAAAAAGTTATTTAGCTACCGTAGAGGTAGACTCTGTCTGATTGTCTGTTTATATCTGACTCTTCATATGTTTGTTTATCCGTTTCCATCTTTCCTACTACTACTACTACTACTACTACTATTGTTATTATAACTACATTCTGTGAATCAGTGTTTTGTTTTGAGAAAGAATTTCATTTACTCTTCACTCTAGATTTTTGTCCTACATAATCTCTCCAATTCATGTACCGTAGTGCTAGGGGTTTCTTTTGTCAACATTTTCTATGACGTCACATTTGTAAACAAATTCTTAAAGGCGCGTCAAATGAATTGATTAAACGGAAGTGGTAGTACAGGACAATACTGCCACACAGTTGAGTTACAACAAATTCTGGTGTGTTCAGTGCTGAAATAGCGTACCTATCATTCGACGTTGCATTTCTATGTTGTCATCAATTGATATAAAGCCATACTTCGCTGTTATACAAAACTAAGCTCCTAGCAAATAACGCCGCAAATATGGAACTGAACCACTGACTTAATAATTCAAGTAGAAACTGACTAAATTTTTCAAGGTGAAAATTAGTCGTATACACTTCATTAATGATTCCAAACACTGAAATTGTATCCTGTTATAAATAGCTCTACTTTAAGAAGGGAGACAAGCTAAACGTAATACAGATGAATGCTGGAATCGGCAGGTACAGGTAAAACACATGGTTCCAAAAACATCATTGTTCAAAAAGAATTTTTGTTTAAAAAAGCCAAAACAAAACAAATATGTGCTAGCCGGGTTAAAGATATTTAACATAAAGCATCTCAAATAGTAAAAATATATCGATATTTGGTATTTTGTTCCATCTACAGTCTTATTTACCGCAATTAAGATAGTCGATCAAAGTTTAAGTTAGGGGTTACCTTGCGCAGGACACTATGTAGTTAGTATGGCTAACAATACACTAATGTTTACATCAAGTAACTGTGTCAGCCATAAGACTGACCCGGTGAAACGTTCTCGAAGGAGAAAGAATGTGAAACTAATTTTTCTAAAAGGATAAATGTGTATACAGTGGTCAATGAAGCATAAGATCAAACGAACTAGACGTCTACATAAGGTGTAACCCACACGTGACATATTCGCGTTAAATCAAAGTGTACTGTGTAAGTATGTATCTTTACGTGAAGCGGGACCTTAGTGAATTCACTGGTAGTAAGGTTCAACATGAAGCCAGATAGCAACTAAGATTAATTTGGCTTGACGTAGAGATGGGCATTGCTGAAAGCAAAGGTAGTAAGACCACATGATGAAGACAAACAATAGCTACGATTAAATGTAACTTGATGTGGAAATTGGCCTTAAAAATGGTAGCATAGTCGCATAATGATGGCAAATAGCAGCAAATAATTAACGATAGCCTAGTGTGCAGATGGACCTTGCTGAATTAGGTGAAAGTAAAGATAGTAACAATTAAATTTTGTCAAATCAGCTCATATATTGCACAAGATAGCACATTAAATTATTGTATAAATTTAATGGTTTAGATAACCATCAGATTTTAGGAAACAACTTCGTAAATCAGGAGTAATCAAATCTACGAAAAGTTTAATTGATTCAAGAAATCCTGATTCTGCACCTGTATTGCAGCATATATAGGTAGGTAGGTGTGTGTGTGTGTGTGTGTGTGTGTGTGTGCGCGCGCGAGCGCAGATGTATCGCATTCGCCAAGGCATAGTTCAATCAACAAGAAAGATAAAAATATAAATTCCACAGACTGAACTTGAACGGATGAAAGTATTTGATTATAAGGTCAACTCTCTCTCTCTCTCTCTCTCTCTCTCTCTCTCTCTCTCATGCACGTCTTTTGTAAATATGCAGTCGCCACAAGGAAGACCAAATTTTCACGTATTCCTGTATTATGTACATCTTTATGTCTGTACGTATGTCTGTCTGTATAAACACGATATATCCTCCATTCTGAATCTACTCAATAACTTTGAACCTGTGTAAATTATCTAGTATCAGAACTTTATCGACCCCCAAAAATCATATTTGATAACCAAATTATACTGAGCATGCAAACATTTCAACTCTGTATAGTGTTAAAAAAATTATCTCGATTAAAGTGTACATCGTTGTTTTGAACGTGATCTTTGTCTTCTCTGTCGTCGATATCAATGTTTTGGCTGTTAACTTGGTCATCGCCATCATCATCTGATATGTTGACATAATAGCCCAGCTTCTGATGGTTTAGTCAACCAGCTAAGATGTTATCACACCCGTACTAATAACTTTAGTCTCGATTTGCTTTATAAAATGAGTTAAGGAATTGTGCGAACGAAAGCACGCATACTGCATATTCACACTGAAATCATTGGTAAGGTAGGTTGGGGCGCTTGCGTAATTATGGCAGTCCCATAATGCGGGAAGTAGTTTTAATTAAGAGAATCGTTGAATTTCAAAGCATTTAATGAGTTATATAATGGCAACCTTGGTATGTAAAAGCACACACAAACTTGTAAATCCCTTCATTTAGCTTACGAGTCATGGACAATAACATTAGCCACAGGTCCAGGGCCGACAAGAGGGGAGTGGGCAAACGGGGATATATCCCCGGGGCCCGGGCCCATAAGGGGGCCCTGGCCGAACAACACTTTTTAATTTTACAAAAGAAAAATTTTGCTTGAACAAGAACTAGGAGAGGCCCGCGTGTTTCTTACCCCAGGGCCCGTGATCGCTCTCTACGGTCCTGCCCGGGTCTTATATATATATATATATATATATATATATATATATATATATATATATATATATATATATATATATCCAGATACTCTTTGTCAGGTGATGTAAATAGTAGTTCTCTACCATTTGTTGTTTTCACGTACGTGTTTCCAATTTTCGCCTACAACTTTCTCTAAATTCACTTTAAGGTATAGTTATGTATGTATGCCCTCTTTCAAATTTCCAGAACCTAACATTATTCTAATAATTTCACACGTGGCGTATAAAATGTTAAAAGGCATGTGCGCGTGTCCAGTATAGATGGTATATATGTCAGTTAAAGTAACTGGAAATGCTGAAGTGAATCACCGATAAGTCGTACCATCTTATTGTTATAATCTCTCTCTCTCTCTCTCTCTCTCTCTCTCTCTCTCTCTCTCTCTCTCGTATGTACATCTTGTGTTAGTGTCCTAAATACGACGTACAAAAACAAAAAACAATCAGCACGAATCTATTTGTAATGCATTGCGTCCGGGATAACCATGACAAACATCTGGCATTAGAATGTTCGACTGTGCATGGACAGGTTTTAGTCCCATCTACGATCTATCATCACAAATGTTACAACTAACACCATAATAAAAAGTGGAGACCATCATAATTGATTTTGCGAAGACCTTCCAATCTGTTCAAAGAAGAAAAAACCATTACATTCCAATCGACTTTATGTAGCTATTCTTATTATCTTTCGTCTGTATGTCTGTCTGTCTGTCTGTCTGTATGTATGTATGTAAGTATGTACATTGTCGTCCAGGAGTGTTATTTATCCGTGACTAGTATTATAAATATCTTGCTGTCCTGAAAGGACACTTAGATTGTAATAGTTGACTTTCTTGCTGCTTAACAATTTTTGTGAATATTCTGTAACATGGTTTAAGAAAAAAAAATCACCCAATCTCTCTCAGAAGAGCATCACCTCTTGGATAATCATTAAGAATTTCTGGTGAGAAAGTATCTGCCGTTAATTGAACCTATGTGCATTTACTCCCATCTATCATTTACCATTAAAACAGTTACAAATTACAAGGGTATAAAATGTCAGAAATATGACTTATTTTCCACAGGCTCCATCAATACCTGTCGCATTAAAGGATAATAATTTCGTTTTAATCACTTCAATAAAAGTTATTTAAAATGAAATTTTTAGACTTTCAATCGCGTTCCTTTGGAACAAAATTTCAGTATGTGCTTTTTTTTTAAGAAAAAGAAAATAAAGAAAAGAAACAAAAATACAATATTTAGTATCAGAGCTTTATCAGTGCAAAATTCATGCAAGACAAACAATATTACACTAGGCATGTCATGCGAACATTTCAACGTGTGTGTGTGTGTGTGTGTGTGTGTGTGTGTGTGTGATTTGTAACGTAGCTTTAAAAAAAAAAAAATCAGTCATATCGCTACGACGTCTGCACTGGCGCATCTTGCCGCAGACATTTGTGCAGGATGTCCCACCCAGTTACATTATCTTGATACCAGGCCGATCGATCTTAACACTAACCTATTATTGCTGAGCGCCAAGCGAGGCAGCTGTAAGTACCATTTTTATAAGTCTCTGATATGACTTGGCCGGTGTTCGAATCCGCGACCTCCTGCATCCGAGGCAGACGCACTAACCACTATGCCGCCGGAGCTGTCTTCCGTTTCAACTTTGTTCAGTGTTGAACAGATTGTCATGATAAAGATCAACATAGCGTATTTCGTCACAGCGACCTTTGTCATCTTCTGTCCTTATCTTCATCAATTTTGCTGTTTTCTTTGTCATCGCCTTCATCGAAAGACGGACATTACTGCCACGGGCGGTTTAGTCCCTATTCCTAAACGTGTTTACACATCTACGAACCATATTCAATGGCATGAATGGAGTTTGGTCTTGATTAACAGAATTAGAGGTGTTTAACGATACAGTACTCGAAAGCATGCACATGCAAACTTGCATACATTATTTGCACGACGCAGTAGGCAAGGTTTGTTGGGAGCTTGCTTCATCTTCAACCCACAGTCCCAGCAACTAGTAACGTAAAATATAGCAGTCCGATAATGCCGGTAATAGTCATACGTAATAGAATCGTTGATTTTAAGAGCACTTAGTTTTTACATAATGATAACCTTGGTATGAAAAATCATACACAAACTTGTAGATACCTCATTTTAGTCTTATCAGACAATGGCAATAATTTTAATATGCCTCTAGTTTATAATGTTTCTCTCTGGAGGGGGACTATTCTTTCGCTCTGTTTTACTTTTCGCGTGTATGTATGTACGCTTCCCTTCAAACTTTCTCTAATCCTTTTTCCAAGTAACATTTTGCACTTGTTTTCTTTCAGTCACAAGTCTTGACAATTCTGTGAATATGGTATAAAATTATTAGAATATTTTATAGAAAAAGGAGAGAAACTATATTTTTCAAGTTCTCCTCTCCACCACCACTCAAATCCCAAAAGATTCTAATAGTTTCATATTCTGCAATAAAATGTCAGAATGCCCGTACGTCAATCATAATTAGCTCATTGTGAATGCAATTAAATGGAAATGATATCAAGTAATGGTAAATAATTCTTATTATCTTGTTATTATGATATAGGAGGTTGTTTACAAGTGAATATCCTTTTCACATGAGCTACTTCACGACAGACTTCGAGTATGCCCCGACATAAATGGTTCGTATAGCAGCTATTAACTTAATGTATATCGAGTCCTGATGATTTAACACCAAACAATAATTTTAAAAAAAATTAATTAATTTAGAAAAGATTGTATACATGTATATCTATACCAGTCTACACCATCACACTCGTTTTAAGCATGTAATATCTTTATGTATCAGACATTTGCTTTATCGAAGTCGCTAATGGATCATTTGAACAAAACAAAATTTGTTAACACAGATCAACTGTATCAACTCGATTTGGTAGCTGTAGAAGAGATTAAAGTTTAGATATCTTTAGTTTGTGTAACGCCTAATTGTTGTGGCAAAAAGTTCATATTCATTAAATAAGAGTCATTGATAGTGTTGACAAGCTCCCATCTGCACTACATCAGCAGTTAGCCATCGTATTAAAAAAGATCAACAAACTTTTCTTGACTCATCTAAGAATCATTGGGTATGTGGGTAGAGAGGACAGTATACAAAAATGTATAATAGTCTCAGTTTATGTATAATAGTCTCAAATTTATGGAGTTGGTACAATAGGTAAATGATGGAGATGAATCAAATGTCACGCAGAATTTATGTTCTTATTGAAATTTAAAATAATGTTATCTTTATCTGAAATGTGGTACGGTCATGGCTGCATCAGCTGTACCGTCCGCGAAGGTCCTGCAAAGGCAAAACCGACATAATTGTGTATTCGGATGTTATACGTGTACGTATACCAGAATATGGAAAGCCTACGTCGTCAGCTGTGTCAGTGTTTGTCACTGCACGCAGACAGACAGGTCAGTAGTGCAATTTGTAGCCTTGGTAATATAAGTCAAACTTAATCACCACTAAGATATTTTGGTGACTTTGGGTCTCCTGAGTTTTAAATATGAATCTGTGTTCATTATATTATAAGGTCAATATCTCACCCGAACCATAGCTGAATAGTGAAATAATTACATGGTCGCAGCGTCATAACCACCACCCCACCCAACCCCCGTCTTATTTTTTTTTTTTTTTTTTTTT
>JAECUM010005682.1:32494-48356 GCA_016617855.1 Megalonaias nervosa
GTTTTGTAGAGAGAGAGAGAGAGAGAGAGAGAGAGAGAGAGAGAGAGAGAGAGAGAGTTTAATACTCACCTGCTCGACCATTGTACATCCAAGAAAACCAGGTCAAGATCAAGAAAGACCAGAGTCGCTTTTTGTCAAACATATTGTGACCTGATATTACCGGCTTCAAAGAAACTGATAGGTCAGGGGCATTCGTACTAGACAGGCCACCAATGTGTAATCAATAATCAAAAGGCACCGACTTAAAAACATAGAATCATAACAGGAACATGTCGTTTTCTTAATAACACACGAATTGTATAGCGTTATGAGATGCAACACGGACAAATTCGTCATAAGAAAAATAGCCAACACTAACACTGAGTGTTGACTAATTTGATCTGCATGGAATAATACCAACTTGAACCTGACAATCACGTTATTTAGCGCTAAAGGCCCGAGAGTAAGTAGCTCGAGTGGAACGTAGCGTGTCCTGTTTCGTTGCTATTAATAGACATTAATTACCGGCCAGACATTCGTCCAATACACGATGTGAATAAGTACAGAGCGCTGATAAAATACCTAACAAGAGATGTGAGATCCCAGATCTGTTAGATCTTGCCAATCTACAGACAGACAGACAAATATCTCAGCATATTGCCAAGCAGACGCATCTGTTACGCATGTCTGCTTGCCTCCCTTTCAGTCTGTCTGTTTATCCGTTTTAATAGATATATCCTTCTACACGCGATTTATTGAGTTTCCGACAGAGGAAGATTGACACGAAGGCGGCACAATGTATTGCTACTTAACGTTCCTGTAAAAACGACTGAAAGGTAATGAACTCTGAAGTGTCTGTTCAGATGTCATTCTTTGGGCGGGGGTGGGGTTGGGGGGTTGGGGCACATAATATGTTGTGTAACGATCTCCCAATGTCGCTGCGAAAGATTTTGTCATTTATTGAAAACTCGTATTCATTTGTGGAACTAGGGTAGCCGTATTATACTTATTCTATGTAAGCAGTCATGAAAATATTGGGGCCTACAAAAGACACATCTAACATCATTTCCAACTGTTTACTTTTTTACAGATGTAGCTTGAACCAGGTCACCTCTCACACTCCTGAAATGTAACACCTATTGTGTATCTCAGTACAGTGATAATCCTTAGTCACTGCGACAAATAGGACGAGAAAAAAGCTCGGACTATCACCTTTTGTTCGATTATGGGAGTTTCTTCTGGAAACGGTTTGAGAATTGTGGTTAAAGCATATCCGTTATGACCAACTGGCAACCAACACCATGCTTGTAGTGATATTTGTAGTAATGTGAAACATTTTGCCATATGGTGTTATAGTCCGGAGCATGGTCGTCGAGAGCGATCGCGCCCTGGGGTAAGAAACACCCGGGCCACTCCTAGTTCTTGCTCAAACAAAATTTTTCATTTAGAAAATTAAAAAGTGTTGTTCGGCCCGGGTCCCCTTACGGGCCCGAACCCCGGGGATGTATCTCCGGTCCAGCCCCCCCCCCCCCAGTAACTGTAAGGGAGAGTACTCTCAATAATAGCCCAACCCATTGTCATGTTGTAAAATGAACAATGCAGATAATTAGTCTATATCATATTAAAATGCAAATGAATCATAAAAATTGTTTCCTACCTCGATTAATATTGACCATGAAATGTCAGTAGTTCTGTGATTGTTTATATTTGCTTGGTTTTCTTTGTGCATTGTATTTTCAGTCCTATAATAGGTTCTGTTGGCTTTCAAGGCGTTTTTAAAACGTTAGTGGAGAAATCACGCCAAGATAATGGTAGCTAAGTGCCTTTCCCAAAGGCACATCGAAGCAGCCGATATGGACTCGCCTGGGCGTATGGTCGCCCGCAGCATAGGTCAAGGGGGTGGGGGTGGTCACTTGACACCACAAATCATACTGCAAATATTTACTAAGCGTTTTGAATAGAATCTTTTGACCTATTTTCAGCTTCATTTGCATGATTGAACTTGTCGGAATTTATATATATTACGACAAGTTTAATCATGCAAATGAAGCTGAAAATATGTCACAAGATTAACGCTTAGTAAATATTTGCTTAGTTTCAGACTGCTTACTATATTAACTATCCCGGCCGTGACTGACTGACCCCCCTGCAAGAAAATCCTGACCTCCCCCCCCCCAAACAAAAAATCCTGCGGGTGCCAAATGCCTGGGCGTATATCGAACTCTCTACCTTTTAGATTACGAGTCCAACGTACAAAGAAAATAACCACCAAGACTCCCTCAGTTTGCTGATTGTTTTCCTTGCTTCGAATATGCCATATGTTGAGCATCATACAAAATTTGACGCCCGTTACTCTTGAACCCCATAATCCAACCCACCCCACTCTCTCTCTCTCTCTCTCAGCAGCAGAGAGGGTGGACCCTACAACTTTGTAGAGACCTTATTTTTGAAATTTAAGGGTTCCTACGAAGGCTGAAAAAAAAGTTTTTGGCTTAACAGTAAAAACTTCTCTAATTGACCAGATTTTTTCTGATTTTTTCACAATCTGGTCACTACGCGTATGTCGTCCACCCTCTCTGCTGCTATGAATTAAACAGCAAGTATAAATATTATCAATAATGAGTATTGGAGAACCACACTCAGCTAAATTAACTCGAGAGTGACTAGAGGCAATTAAAAATATCTACCTGTTCGTGATTCTGTTAAGCAACAACTACAATCGCGTCAGGAGTCTCAGGTGGAATTTACAGAAGGTACAGAAAAATTATTTAAACCGATTGTCGAACCAAAGAAGAAAATTGTTACAGCAACTGAGGCAACACAAAGAGCTCTTGCAACATTGCCTGTTGATATTGCTGACCTTATTCAAGCTGCTCAGCCTGAAGGCGCTGAAGCACCAGCCCCTAAACCAAAATTAGCAGTTGAATTGATAGATAAATTTGATGAAGTAACTATTAAAACAATTAACAATATTGAAAACCTACAAGAATTGGCTGAATTTGCTGTGAATAATTTTAGTCAAAAAGATAAATTAATGAAACCTGAACACGCTAAAAATATTAAAAACAGTGATCAATGGCAAAAATATTTATATCGCATACGCATGAATGTTCAACAAGCTAGAAATGATGATCCATCATATCGGGTTTATAGTAATGAAATTAAAAAATTAAAACAATTAAGAAAATAAGAAGAAGAAATGGAAAGAAAAAAAACGTAAAAGGCAACAATCTCCAAAACCACTTGAATTATCACCAATATCATCACTACGACAATTTGAATTATCGCCAATATCATCACCACGACAATTTGAATTATCACCAATATCATCACCGTATTCTAACATAAAACGACAAATACGAGATATACAACAACAAAAACAACAAATACGAAAACAACGACAAAAACGACAACAACAAGAAGAAGAATCACAACAACTACAACCAGTCCAAACAACAGGTAAGGAAGAAGAGAAAGAATTTCAAGACGCCCCTGGCGCAACTGGAAGTGGTCTAGGAAGTGGTCTTATTACCTGTCCCAATAATGTTCTTGCTGATGTTGATCGACTAGAAATTCTCATTGGAGGAAAACGAGCTGGTAATAATTCCCCAGAAATCATTAATGAAGCAGCTGATATTTGTAAACGATTATTTACAGGTGGTATCATGGATATTAATGTATATCGGTCCCTCATTAATGAAATCGCCGATGATTACCACAGTGATTAGATACAATTAATTATAAAGTCACTTAATAATAAGATGATCATACATAATACTCGTGGACCTACCATGGTGAGGGTAATAAACTCTCGATTACCAGTATACAAAACGACCTACGGAGATGGACTAGGTGATGTTGTTCAGGGTCTGTTTAGAAGAATAGCCCCAAAAGCAATACCGATTGCAAAGCAACTAGGAATGAAAGCTATTGATGTTGTTCGTGAAAAAAGGTATAGGCGCTGTTGGTAATATTGCTAGCAAAGCATTCTCAGCAATCAAAGATAGACTATCACGATTAATACGCAGACCACAAGCGGCCCGACCTCAACCTGTGAAATTGGCCAGCACTGAAGTGATGCCAGCAAATGTAAGTAAAATAATAAATCAAGCCGCTAATCAAAAACTAGCGGAGTTGGCTGATGTACCAATGTCGGAAAAGGAAAAAAATATAACCGCTAGTCTGATAGCAGGAAGTGGTCTCTCTTCGAGGAGTGGTCTTCGTGTTAGACGAAGACGATAATAATAAAGATGTTTAAGCGCATATCTGACCCCACGTTTGCCATGGACGCACCAGTTCTCAAAGATGAGTCTGTGCGTGATTATCAGTACTATTCTTACGACGCACGAGAGCCAAATCAGCGTGGACGAATTGAACTACAGGTTCAGGATACAAGTAGATATTTCTTACCCGCTGAGGCATTCACTGAAGTAGAAGGTAGACTTTTAAAAACAGATAACACAGATTATGGAATTGGTGATCGATTTGGTTTTGTGAATAACGGTATTATGGCTTTGTTTGATAGCGCTACGTACATGATTGATGGAAAAAATATTGAATCAATCCAGAAGAACGTTGACGTTGCAACAAAAATACTTGGTCTGGCTAGATACAGCAATGATTATTCAAGATCGGCTGGCCCATCAATGATGTTTGCAAAGGACACAACTGATCAAACCGAACAGAGGAATGTAACACTAAATGCAGCTGGGGACACAGTTGTATCAATGAATGAAAATTTCAACTTAGGATTCGCATCTCGTAGAGCAATGCTTGGTGATGATGAAAGGTTTTCATGTGCGATTCCACTTTCACATATCTTTGGATTCTGCAGACACGTACGAAAGGTTATTTTTGGAGCCAAACACACAGTTGTACTTGTGCGAAAAGGCGATGATAATGATGCAATGTGGCAGGCTATTGGAGCTGATGATGCTGCAACTAGAGCACTTCATGGTAAAGTAGTACTAACAAAACTTTCCCTGTGGATGCCAGTGATGACTCCATCAATATCTGAAGAAGACCGGTTGCTATCTTTTATGAGTCAAGGCGGTAAATCAACGTTGTCATGGTTAACAAAGAACACAGATGCTGTTCAGAGTGCAATTGATGGTTTATTTACATGGCAGATAGCTTCTCAGCAGGGTGTTTCTGCACCAAGACATATATTTATTGCATTACAAAATAATGCACGAGTAAACTCGCAAATACATAGTCACATGATATTTGACCAACTCGGTGTTTCTGAGGTTTCATTAAGGATAAATGGACATCAAGAACCAGCTGAGGATATTTTGTTAAATTCTACACAAAACAGTGTTGCACGTGCATATCACCGTTTGATGATGTTTATGGGGCGTGATCAAAATGTTGATACTGGTTTACAAATATCGCAGCGTGATTTTACAACGCTGTATCCGATCTATTACTTTTCTCTAGAACATTTAGATTTAACCAGACAATCAGTAGTTGATATATATTTTCGAGCTCGCGTAAACCGAGGGGTTATCGATAATTATAGAGCAATCGCCGTTATACTCAGCGATAAATCGATGTTACTCGAAGGTGTTGGTGGACGAATGAGTTATTGATGCCCCAGTAGAAAATATGTAAATAAACATGTAATTAGATCGTTCATAATATTAATAATGTCATATCATCACGTTAGTGTGAGTCTGACTCCTGGTCAGATTAAAAAGCTGCAATCAGCATCAAAAAATAACCGTGGAATAAAAATATCGCTAAAGCGAGAACAGATGAGTGGTGCAAATAAACTATCGTTGACCGAGCGTCAGTTCAAAAACTTCAATGATGCTAAAAAATCAAATAAAGGCGTCAAACTTAATCTTTCTGCGGGCGCCATCAAAGACATCGCTAAATCGGGTGGTATATTTCCACTTCTCGCAGCTATACCAGCTTTAATAGCAGCTGCAGCCCCAGCTGTTGCAAAAGCAGCTGCATTAGGTGCTGTTGGAACAGCTGCTGGAATGGCATTAAAGAAAGCAACCGGACAAGGAATCAAAAAAAAGGGAAGGGTCTAAGACTACCAGGAACCCCGTATTCGTGGTACGGAAAGGGTCTAAGATTACCAGGGACCCCGTATTCGTGGTACGGAAAGGGTCTAAGACTTCCCGGGACAGTTTACTAATATCACCCATGTCCAATTTTGATTTACTTAATGCTGCTAAGCAACTAAAATAAAAAATTTCAGAGGTGTTTTTATGCGCGATCAATTACCAAAAAAACCAAACAATATTGAAACTGGTATCATTAATCTCGATAAAAACTCTGGCCCAGGCACGCACTGGGTCGGATATGCAATTGATCCACGTGGAATTATTTATTTCGATTCGTATGGATTAGAACCACCAAAAGAATTTTTAGAGTACGTTACCGGCGATATTCCAATCTGGTATTCAACGCTACCAACACAAAAAATAACTGATCCTCCAATATGCGGTCGTGAAACCCTCGCTGTGCTTGATGCTGTATCAAAGTCAACAGCGCCACCTCATAAAGTCGTGCACGCGTTCACTACACTACGTCATAACACTTAAACAGATATCAATAAATATAATGGTAGATATTTATGGAAGATCTACTCGCAAAGATAAGAAGAAGGACGATTTATCTAAATATGCAACTCTTGATCAGCTCAGAAATGAAATCGATGATTTATTAAATATCACAAGTGTGGATCAAAATGAAATCGTCGTTTTTCAGGACAAACAAGGACGATTAAAAGCGAGTAACATACAACTACTAGATATACTTATACGAATTCCCAACGCGGTTGTTAATAATATCGTTACTTTTACTGATCAAGGTAAAATACAGGATTCCGGTAAGTCGGTTAACAATTATGTTAAGAAAACTGGTGATGTATTTACCGGTGACATTATTATGTCAAGAAGAAAAATTACACATCTTGGAGATCCAATCGCAGATACAGACGCAGCAACAAAAAAATACGTCGATGATCAAGAATCCAAGTACGTGTCAGTGCGCGGTGGTATAATGCGTGCATTTCTCGACATGAATAATAATGGTATTAATAATCTCAGAACACCAGAAACAGATTTTGACGCTGCAACGAAGAAATACGTCGATGATAAGGAAATTCCAATAATGACTTCGTTAACGACAATCAATGATGGAATTGCTACATTTAGAACTGATTATATTAATCACGTACAAACATTTCTAAATTTTCGTAGAAATGTAAACAGATCTATTAATGACTTTTTTGGAACTCCACCAGTCGTTGACATAAAACTTACCGACATTAACATGAAAATCAACGATATTGTTAGTGGAATTCCTAATATCATTGAAAAAACGAATCTTATTAAAATTCCTCACAAGCAGATCTTCAACGTAGTATACACAGTAGCATCAGGATTAGGAGTATGGACACTGCAAAATAATAATCTCAAACACACCGCAGAAGTCACTGGTGTATACAGACTGTCCGTATTTAGTAGTGCAAAATTCAGTATATTTACTACATTTCCATGGCGTTATTCAAACGATACTTTTTCTGGAGTTGTATCCGTCATAATAAATAAAGATGCGGAAGAAACATTTCTGCTGGAAGCATCTGATAAAAATTTAACCAGAGTACTATACTGGTGGTGCTTGGAATTTGTATGTGAAACTCCTCAATTAGTTATCTAGATAAATATAATGAATCAAGAGTCATTTATCGACGTTCAACGTCACAGATACGCTCAAGTATGTGAGTGTCAAACCAAACTAAAAAATATCATCGACGATTACGCGATAAAGGTAAAAAAATATCGGCGTCGTATGGTTGTTATTGATATAATGGTATACTCGGTTTCTGCTGTTATTGCTGGAACTGGATTATTACTATCAACAATAACGATGACAGCGCCTGCAGTTGTAACAATTATAGTTTCCACGGCAACAACATGCGCAGGTATTTTCAGTATTATCACTAAGAAAATATCTACGTGTACAAATGATAAATTAAACGAGTACATAATGAAATTGCACACAGCAACAACCGTCTACACTAAATTATGTTCGTATCTTTCCTTGTATCTCAGTGATGGTAAAATATCTGATGAGGAGTTCGTAACGATAATGAAAACCTACGATGAAGCATTCATAATCGCTAGTGACAATAACGGAAAAATGGAGAATTAAATAATAACGATAATAATAATGTCATCGTTAGAATTACTTCAGCAGATCGTAGCTAATACAACGCCGTCAAAAACTACTATGATATCATTAAGTTCAACCAATCCTGAATTTAGCGTTAATTTTCCAACCGCAATTCCAGCAAAGGAAATAGCGCTAGCGCAGCTTCGAGTTTATCATAGTTGGCCAAATATTAGGTCAAAACCGTTTGGTGGACAACCAGCAAATAATTCACTGGTATTTGCGAATAAGAATAAACCGGATGGAACACCTGATTGGCAAGTTGTTGGAATTACAACGGGTAGTTATCAAATAGACGAGATTAATGATGAATTCCAACGCAGAATTAAATCTATCACAGGAAAAGAATCTAAAATAGCGACCACTGTTTACGAACCAACACTATCAGCGGTTATTGAAATAAATTCTCCTGATTACCTCGTAGATATCTATCAAAGTTGGATTAGATCAGTGTTAGGATGGCCTGAAGTTGCACCTGTTTATAATGGAGTTTCAGAACCAACTAAAAATGAGTTTAAAACGAGTGAAGAAAAATTCATTAAAAATCCAGAATATCGAGGAAAACAACCATGGAGTAATACAAGATTTGCATTTCCAAACGACGATAGATATTACTTTACCGATTTTGACGGTAAAAGGATCCCCAAGTTGAATAAAGCATTATTTATTATTAACACAGACACCAAGACGAAGATTAGTTTATATACTGTTGATGTAGGATTTATTAAACATTTTTAGATACTCTTAAACCTGAATACGATAAAACGTTTAATGATTTAAGAAATTTACTTATTTCATTATCACAACATTATAATGAAAGTGTAAAGCAGCAAATAATCGAGTCAATAAAACATTTAAATGGGGTCTTATTCGATTTATACATCGTCAATCGAAGTATTATAAACACTGCGACTAAACTCGATGGAAATAGTTACACAAATCCAGAATCTAAACAAGTATTCCTTGATCATTATAAAATAACAGAAAAAAATTTACAAACATTTGTTATACCAGATTTAAATAACGCTAAAATGAAGAAATTACTTGACGATCTTATTGAAGAATATTATCCGGGAGTAATTGAATCGTGGAGAAAAATAGCCCCACCACCGGTTATACTAAAACACAATAACAACCCTTTTGGTGCCGGACGTCATATATCGCCAGGCATTGTAAACATAACATCAGTTATTGCAGTCAATCTGGTATGCGATGTTATTGAAGGTAGCTATCAGATAGATCTTTCTAAGTTTAGCCAGGCCCAGCAAGGGTACATATTATTCAGTTTTAGTCCGTTGGCTCCTCCCGGTTGGTTAATTGTATCAGAACCAATTAACCCGTGTACCTGCGAGTTCATAATCCGTTATTATCAAGGATGCACTTTAAACTTACAGACCATAACAATCGCATTCTGGACACAAGAAATGAAGAACTAAATATAAATTTGTATGTGAAATCATAATGCGTTTTTATCATAACACAAAAAAAATATCCGGATGTGTAGTGCTTGTCTATAATACTGTATTCTTTGTTTACATAAAATCCGCGCACAGTGCGCAATCGAAATCTATTATCTAGAAGGCTGTGGCTGCATATTGATTATTCCATAATGGCTGTGTATATGTGCCGATTACCGCGTAAAGTTATTTTAAGAACATCCGCTATGACTAAATCAATATCCTTGGTTACGGCTTACGCATAGACTCAATGTTATACAGAATTATATATATTTTTTGGAAACTAGAAATATAAAATCCAATTTTACACAGAAAACTGTGGTTTTTGTTACTGTAGTTTTTTAGGAAATAGGTTATTGGTAAACACATACTAACTTTTCAGTATATATTTATAACAAGATCCGATAGCTCAATTGATAGCGCGTAGAAACTCTCGTCCTGGCGCCCATGGTTCGAAACCCAAGAAAGACAAATTGTCTGCGGGAGGCGATTTTAGGCCAAGATTTATAATCTATTGGGGCCTTGGCCGAGCCCTAGTCTATTTGTGAATAGAAATTAGTATACCTACCCGCGTGTCAACACGTAGTAGGTGTCAGTTTTGCACCCTACGGATTTGATATTTGGGGTGGGTGTGCTAGTTTCTATTCACAAGTAGAGAAAAGGCCATCATCTTCATTGTATATATCATAATCATATTCATTGTATATAATCATAATCACCTTCATTGTATATAATCATAATCACCCTCATTGTATATAACCATTATCATCATTGTATATGACCATTATCATCATTGTATATAACCATTATCATCATTGTATAAAATCATAATCACCTTCATTGTATATAACCATAATCACCTTCATTGTATATAACCATTATCATCATTGTATATATCATAATCACCTTCATTGTATATAACCATTATCATCATTGTATATATCATAATCACCTTCATTGTATATAACCATTATCTTCACTGTATATATCATAATCACCTTCATTGTATATAACCATTATCTTCATTGTATACATCATAATCACCTTCATTGTATATAACCATATATCACCTTCATTGTATATAACCATTATCATCATTGTATATAACCATATATCACACAAAAAACAGCTCCCTGACAAAAAAGTCATGGGGGCTAATATTTTTTTTATATTAAATAAACACTTATTATATAATGAATTTTGAAAATATCAATGTCATTGTTTCTGCGATTAAAATATTACAACATAACGGTATCAATGTATCTGACAATCTTAATGCTGAAAAGATTCTATGTGATTTTGACTCATTACAACAACGAAAGAACGAGAACAGATTTACGCTATCCGCTGATTATAAATTTATGAAAATTATCCAGCAAGGAATGTTAAAGTCACTGGCAACTGTCACTGATGATCAGGTAAAATTGTTTGTACCTCTCTCAAACGCTATTGGCAAAATCAAGCTAGAATTATCTCATGAATACGAACAGAGAAAGATTATGGACTTTCGTATAAGACAGTTAAGAGAGCATTGTGAAAATACGAGTGAAAATACGAGTGAAAATGACAGCGATAATGATGGACCATTGACTGTGATAATAGCTAAACAAAATCCTTGGGAAAATTAACATAACCATCATGTTTCAGTAGGTATCATAGATTTGGATATGTTTTGCATTGTGGATACCTCATATTGTATCCCAACCATTATATTTCAGTAGGTATCAAGTAATCATTTGGTAACATTAAAAATACGGTAGGCTAAACGTATTGAAATCTTATTTTTTGTGCAAATCTTTTGGAAAAGGAAGATGTTTGTATATTTTCTGCGACAAATTGTACCGATCGTGGATGTATATCAAAATAGCTGGCAGCCGCATTCATTGATGGGAAAGTTATTTTTTCACATGTCTGTATATTCATGGATATAACAGACCTCGG
Organism: Megalonaias nervosa; assembly: GCA_016617855.1. NCBI lineage: Eukaryota > Metazoa > Mollusca > Bivalvia > Unionida > Unionidae > Megalonaias > Megalonaias nervosa. Next base: position 44,062 of record JAECUM010005682.1, read on the forward strand.
GATCTTGGGATATTTACCAGCATTTCCACGTGTAGTATTCTCTCTCTGTGTAATAGCCTGCAGGTTAGATAACCGATTATTCTTGGGATTCCCATCCAAGTGGTCAACTACAAATCCGTCTTTAATCAATCCAAAATAACACTCAAAAATGAACCTGTGAAATAAATATTTATTTTCCCCAGCACTGAATATAAAATAACCAGTATTATTAAGACTACCGACTGGTTTTTTCAATCTGCAGTTTCTAATCACACCTTCTCGAGATGCTTCATAATTAGTAATGATTGGATGTGACACAAACTCATTTTGTTCCATTTATATATATATAATATTTATTTGTCTAAATCATTGTTTTTTGAAAATCTAGCCAGATAATCTTCTTCGGTCTTTATAGGAGAGTCAGCGTTATATTTTTTATCGTAATATCGTTTCAGCTCTCTGTATTTTTTACCACCGCATTGCGCACACAGTTGAGTCTTTCCTCGCACTCCAGTACTACACACAATACACGGTTTTGGTCCTAGACTCCCATTTCTGACGCAAGGCATATGATAACTACAGTATTCATTCACGCATATTCTGTTACACGGAGACGTATAACCGATTTTTAGCCAGTTGCAGTGATTTGGTTGAATCATATATAAAAGATTAATGTTCAATTAAATATATATTTGCCTTAATTATAATATGGAAGAATTATCCGTAATTGAACCCTACGCAACCAGATTCGATCTTGACAGACTACCCGAGTATAAATTTAGTATTTCGATGCAAGATCTAGCTTTAACGAATGCGGATATAACTAAACGTATCCGTGAGGCCAAGAAGGAATTTCGTGACGATGGTGCAGTTCATGCATGGTCAACTTTCAGGATAGGACATATCGTTAATATGATGAACGACAAACGAGGAAAAGTAATTATTAATCACCTTGATAATCAAAAAATATTTCATTTTAATAAAGTTTATTGTAGAGACAGATGACGATATCTGGATTATTCGTGATAAGCGTGATCCAGTCCGTGTGCAGTCCGGGGGTAATATTGTTCTCTTAAATAACAGATCCAAACCTGGAATACTTACTGGTGTTGATAAACCTTACTATATACAAAGTTATCCAGCGACTGCAGTTGTCTATGGAATATATTCGCTGAATGATAAACCTAATGTTGCAGATCTCAAGCCGATGAAAATATTAAGAATAAACTGTGTAGCTGAACGAGTTACAGAACATTTTACAAACGCGATACGTGGTAATGGTTTAACTGATTTAAGACGTAAAAAAATAAACACATGCGCAGAGTCGGTTAAAGATACCGGAGCGTCTATCAGCGACGTTGCTGAGCTAGAGAAAAAATTAAGATTTCCAATAGCAGTGAAAACGTTAACCGGAGAGATTTTGTACAAACCGAAATATATAAAAAATGGAACTCCGATAGATATTATTGATCATAACGCGCACGCATGGACTGCTGCAGTAACAATATTTCCACGAGATAGAACGGTTAAATTTTATGACGGTGATATCTTTGATTTTATCAAGAATATTAGTAAAACCGATCCTGTTTCTGTTTGGTTATTTCAGAGTTCGGAATATAATCATTACGATCAATTTGTACGACCTAATGGTGATATTTATCGTACAGAATCTCTCCATGAGGAAATGGAACATCTTGCGCAACGCCTTTGGCGTGAATATACCTCTGATGATGTCATAGTTAGACAATTATTGAATAACTGTTTTACTGTTCCGTCAGTCGCTGCTCATTTCGCTCAGGAGAAAAATTCATGGAAAACGACACGATCGGAATTTCTTGAAGATGTCAAGAAAAGTTGTATAGAATATGGGCACGGTGGATTATGAAACACCAAATACGATTATAGTGATGTTATCTCGGTTGATATGGTAGCATGTTATCCTGGGAGTTTTCTTGGATATGGAGCATGTTCTAAATACTTTAAGAGATTCGGACATCCTACACATGACATGACCAGGGTTGCAATAAACGGACCCTTACCAGATTTTGACTTAACAGGATTTGCTCACGTAGAATCATTCGAGTTTAGAGAAGATCTCCATGCGATTACTTATATTTGGTTCGGAAGACATTTTTCAGAGCGATGTTGGGTTCCGATAGTACTATTGCGATATATGCTTGATGCTGGATTTTTAATATCGTTGAGAGTAACTGAAGCGATTATATCGTATAGTTCACAGAAACAAGTTTGGTTGCCAGAACCGGACAGATTTAATATCGATGATACCAGGAAAGAATTCCCTGATATTGATGAAGATCATATCATTAAAATAAATAAATGCAGGAACGAGCATGATGAAAAATTTGCAAAAGATCTTGGTAGAAAGATAATCGGTAAGTTTACACAAGGAGGATCACATGATCATAAACGAGCGTGTACAAGATTGATTATGGACGATGCTGAACTAGATTTTATAATCGCTGATACAACGGAGAAAAATATATTTATGAACAGATGTAATGCTTATTTATCAGATGGAACAAAACTAGGTACCATTGTGAGCTATCTTGATGGCGAGTCACCGCAGTTTACTCATTTAAAATCTTCGATGCTAGCGTACGTTTCGATAAATCTATTATCGATGATAAACAGATTTCCTCGTTACGCTGTCAGAGTTGCTACGGATTCATTTTATGTACACAAAAAATATAAAGATTTATTAAAACTCGGTAATGTTGAATGAGGGACATGGAGGATAAAACAAGAAAATATACTTAGTTATTCTGAATCTGCCGATGTTGAAATTGCGGAGACATATTACAAAAATAATAATCAAATATCAAAGTCATCTGCACCATCTGTGTATGATCCGGTATCTAGACATAAAACCGTTTATCTTAATGGGTGTGGAGGTTCAGGTAAAACAACTCGTGCGATTAGCTTGTTTATGAATAATAACTCAGATATAATTGTTTTGACACCTACACATAAACTTTCTAGAGAAATAAAGCAACGAGGAGTAAAATCATGTACATATCACAGTTTCTTTAGATGGTGCGGAGATACATGGACCCCATCGCGGATGGGTGAAAAATATATACCTAAGGTATATTATATGGGACGAGATATGCACGGTGTCGTTAGAAACACTAAAAACATTTCTTGATTGGTTGTTATTGAAGAATACTGCTGTGATTATGTGTGGCGATAATGGTCAACCACCACCCTTTGTTGGACAGTCTCCACATGAATGGCTAAAGAATAATGTAGATTATTATGAAGAAATACATGATGACCATAGAGCTATTGATGAACCGCTAAAAGAGCTTAAAAGATTAATCAGATTACAGCCAGATCAAATACAATGCGAGATACTGCGTAAAGAAATTCCAGAGACAACTATGAATGATTTTTGGATTTTATGGAGACCTGCTGATTTGATAGTCGCCAGTAGAAAAATAGTTCGTGATGAACTACAAAAGAAATTATTTACGTTACATAAAGAAAAGTTTCCGGATCTATATGTACCTTTGTGTTATCGCCCAGCAGATACTCGACGACAAAATATTGAAGTTGAAATACCAGGTGGAGACGCTGAAAATGTCCGCGTACAGAATCTTGTCTTGAATGATATCGTGTTGGTTACTGTTGATGTTGTTGAGAGCGCGTTGAACATGGATAAATCGCCATGGACATTAGGATACGCTATAACAATTCACTCGTCGTAGGGATTAACTATAACTGATACTAGAATCTGGATTGTAGATGATCGTATTGAATGGTCGAATTTAGTCTATCTCGCCGTATCTCGAGTCAGGAGAATATCGCAACTGCGTAGGGTTATTGTAGATTACGTAATAACTGAAGAAATCACTAACAATGTCGATATCAATAAAAAAATTAGTCAGCTATAAACAGTGTGACAAAAAAAAAAATAAACGTGATTTTGATCTTGATGCTGAATTTATTATAACATTAAGACAACAACAGAATAATCATTGCGCAAGTTGCAACTGTAATATGTCATGGCAGTGTTTTAATCCAAGACAATTTACCGTCGACAGAATTAATAGTGATCTCGGTCATACACGTGATAATGTGATGCTGACCTGTCTTGAGTGTAATCGACGTCGAGGCTCTGGACGTTTACAAAATTGAGCTTGGTGGTAATTGCGTATCCTCAGGAATCACTTGTAATTGTTCACGTACAAATCCACGTTGAAGGGCTGTAGAATCTATTCTGTATATTGGAGGTCTACCAGTGGATCTTACCACGCTAGAAATTTTATGTGTAGTCACGCCCAGATAGGATCGGT
>JAECUM010005683.1:0-100603 GCA_016617855.1 Megalonaias nervosa
GGCCTCCTAAACGGATAGACCTCACAGAGAATGTTTTTGTATTTAGAGAAGGCCTTATGAAATTCAGAAATAGTTAGTGTTCTGGCCAAACGTGAGTCATTCCCTTTCACTACAATTTGGTTGCCACCCTGGTCGATAATTGTTGTCTCTGAACAAGAGTCCATTCCCGGTATCAACAGGAGGGCAAGATTAACGTGCTTACCATTGAGTATGTCCTTGCGAATATTGCTGGGCACAATGTCCACTGGCTGGAGCTTGTCAACAGGCACAGCATAATGCATTGTTTGGGTGAATCTCATGTTGTCATCCCTGTGCCTAGCAAGGGCAGATTGAAGGTTAAAGTCACTATGACATGTATCTTCGGCAGCCGGACTCCATGAAGATTGTGAAGCTGTTGTACCTCGCGGTGATATGGTAGTCGTTGTGGAAGATTGTGTCAATGCAGCGACAGATGCTTGTAATTTGGCTAACTGTTGCTTGATAGCTGCCACATCCGACATGATGAGATCACGTGGGGTATCAGCTGTTTCCAGGTCACGTGACGATGCTGTTGAAATATATGAATCACCCGTCTGGTCACGTGATGATGCTCTTGAACACAAAGAAGAACCACCTGTCTGGTGCACGTTATCTCTGTACAGTTGAAGAAGAAGTTTCTTTCTAGTAGAAACTGAGACCTTGATGTTCTTCTCAGCTAACTGTTTAACCAATTTGGATGCAGTCCAATTTTCTGGAATGTCCTCCCAAGTTGAATTTGTCGCACTGATGACATCCTGGTTATGTTCTGTATTGCAAACGCTGGACAGCCGATTAACAGTTCATCTTGATCTACGAGAAGCCATTGTGGGCTGAATAAACATATGATCCCCAAAAAGACAAAAGTAACATCCGGTAGCATCAAATGGATGAAGGACTGTATCTTTTACTTTCTGCAGATAACTTTTTAGGTTAAATGCAGTGTCAACACTGAAAAGCACAGATCTCTACAGGCATCCCAGCTGCTGTATGAATGCCTCAAACAACTGACAATGTTTGATCACATGCTCCAACTCAGTCATCTGATTGGTTCAACATGAATACATATCTAAATTTAGTTACTAGCTTATTAACATAATACTGGCTACAATGACATCATGTCTGGTAGAGAAACCCTAGTAGACAAAGAGGGGCCCAAAAAGGGGCTAGAGAAGGATGCACTGCGTATTATTTAAACTATACTTAATCAATTAAATTACAATTTAAAGCCTCATGTTGAGTAAGATTATGGGCTTTGTTCAGCACAGAATCAGTTATATGTGTTGGATAATTTCTATTTTGAAAATATGTTTTTAATTCATTCAACAAATTTTGTAATTGACAATCATCTGAAATAATGTGTCGGTATCTTGTGGCCTGGCTATATGGTATACTGTTTTTACATGACATGGGATGACATGAAGAATATTCCACATATTGATGGATATTAGTTTCCTTGACATGAATATTTGTAGAGATAGTGTTATCACTATTTTTTGTTACATTTACATCTAAAAATGAAACACGCGTACTAGATGGAACATAAGTAATTTAATCATCGGGTGAAATGATTTAGGCGATCAGTGAATTTTTTAAGTTCTTCTGATGAATGGTTCCAGATCATAAAGATGTCATCTAAAAATCTAAACTGAACGGATGGATTAAACTTTTCGCTTTGAAGAAAATCTTTTTCTAATTTACCTGTGAAAAGGGAAGCGTATGAAGGAGCCATAGGACTACCCATTGCCGTACCCATTATTTGGATGTAATTTGTATTATTAAATTGGAAATAATTATTAATTTAATATTCTACAAATATCTTCACTAGATAGTGTGCTATTATTAAGATTGTTATCAAGAAAATATTTATACACTTCAGTATCATCTGTATAAATGATAAAGACGTTATCCATTTCTTTCAAAACATTTTGTGTCTGAAGAAGTATACAGTAAATGTGAAACTAGTTGCAACAGAATTATTGACGTTTGTGTTGTCTTTTTATCCCAATTCTGAATTTTTTCTGCATTAATAACCTCTCTTGTTAGCTACACAATAACTATGATGTTTTTAGGACACATGGTACTAATTATATGGAAAAATGGGAACCAGCCTGGAAATGGGTGGACATAAAATAGAGTATACATGGGTTTGGATGTCCAAGATTGGTTAATAATGTAAGTTATGTTTTAGGAAAAAGAATCTTTTGAGAGCTTATCCTAGTTGTAAGTGAAAAAAATAGAGACATTGTTTTATTGATGGAATTTCAGTCCTGTAACAGTCTTGAGTTTGGAACACTCATTACTTAAATTAGCACCTGACTCTTTGGTGCGGAATTGAAAGTACACGTTTCAAACACATGCAGGTCCAGAAAATGCCACAGCTCATATCCTTTCCTCTACACAGAAGCTGACATCCAAGTTTCATCTATACTGATAAATATAGGTTTGATTTTGAGCACTCAGAAATTTTAAGTTATTGAATTTTTAATATCATGGTGTTTGCATAGGTTTACTATGGGCACTGAATTAGTACCGTGAGTCCTAAAAAGCACTTTCATAATAGGGGATGTAACTCTATTTTGAATTTAGTTATTTGACCTTGCATATACTCCCCCATTATTTGCACAAGTTGATCAGGTTGTTTGGGGGTATTGTTCAATATTTTCACAAAAAAGTTAGATGACTTAATAAAATGCATTTGCACAGGGGACATTGTATTATACTAAAAAACTAGAAACCAAACAAAAGAAATTTTACTTAGAATTGAAAGAACTTAAAGAAAAAAGTTTAAAAAGCAAGGATTGGTGGATGTTATGTATAACAAGCAATATTGTTTTTATTACAAAAATTTGTTTGTAAATTGGCAAAAATATTATAATTGTGTAAAGTTGGCACTTTGCAGTTTTTTTCTCGCAGCCTGTTAAGCAGAATTGGTTGCAGTTTTTTTAATTTCTTTCTAAAAATTTGCAAACAAAAATTAGATTTGTGAAAAGTTTGCTATTTTCACAAATTTCTTGTCTTACAGGTAAAGCAGCATTGGTTGGGCATGAATTACATGAAGGAGGGAGTTGCAGGAAATGATGTTAGCCGCTCCAATGTACCTGATTTGCGTGTCGCCTACAGATATGAGACCCTTGTAGATGAACTTAAAGTTATCTGCCGGGGAGCGCAGTCATACAACAGCACTCTGACTACCTCAAAATCAAGCCCAGCTAACATCTAAAGCTTGAAATTTTGTGTTTAAGCAAGCGTGAAGGACATTGGGTTTTTTTGGGTGGGGGTATGCTCACATGACCATAAGTTTATGGTATTGCCTTGCATCCATTGTATGTCTTCTGTCATTCAACTTTAGATTGTTATCCATACTTATTAATGAGGTGATCTTTCTGATCTGCTTACGATTAAACTTGGAATATGGGTTCAGATGATCAAGATTTTGGATGAGTTCAGTAATGAGCCAGATTCATGCATGTTAATGAGGTGATTCTGCATCAGCTTGACTGAGCAGGTTCTCACTGAGCAAACCATATTTCAGATCTTATGATCAAACTTGGACTGTAGGTTTTTGTTATCAAGATATTGAATGACTTTGATATTGAGCTGGATCCAAAAATAATAGGTGATCTTGCATCTGATTGATTGAGCTTCTTGCCACTCCTTTCTGATCTGAATTAGATTAGACTTGGTGAATAGACTTAAATCACCAAGATCAGCGATAAATACAATGAGATGCATGCATATTAAAGAGGTAATCTTGTACCTGTTTGGCAGAGCTTGTCACCCCTCTGGAACCCATTTTTCAGATCTCTTTCGATCAGACTTGGATTGCAGGCTTGTATCATCAAATTGTGAACAAATTTGATAATGAGCAAGATCCATACGCATTAACTAGCTGATCTTACATTTGATAGGCTGTGCTTGTTAACACACTTAAGGACACATTTCTTGTTCCATATTGATCAGTTTGGAATGTGGGATTATATCAAAATCTCAAATGAGTTGGATAATTAATGAGATCCACACATTAATGATGTGATTGTGTCCAATTGGCTGAGCTTATTAGCACATGGAAGACCATATGGGATCTGATTATGACAGACTTGGAATATAGGTTCATATGATTAGATCTCACACAAGATCAGTGGTGAGAAAGATTCATATGCTTTAGAGGTTACCTTGAATCTGATCCGATCTTGTTAACTCTGTGGAAGCCAATTTCAAATCTGATTTGGATCTGACTTGGAATATAAACATGTATCAAGTTTATGGATGAATTCAATAATGAGCAAGATTCACATACATTAATAAGATGATCTTGCATCTGATTGGCTGAGCTTGTTGCCTCTCTGGAACTCTAGTTTTGATCTGACTTTGATCCAGCTTGGAATACAGAGATATTATCAAAATCTAGATACAATTATGAGTGAGATTTATGCATATAAATGAGGTGATCTTGCATCAGTTTATCCAAGCCATATTTCTGATCAGATTCTGATCCAACTTGGGATACAGATTCATATCATTATGTTTTTGGACGAATTCAAAGAGCGAGATTCACACAGATTTTGCTGCATGTGATTGGCTGAATTCCTTACATACTGGAGGACATGTTTATGATCTGAGTTTGATCCAGCTTGCAATATGAAACTGCAATTCAAGATCTCTTATGATTTTGATAATGAGCACCATCACACACTAATGAGGTGATCATGTCCAATTTGGTTATTACCTTTCTGGAGGCCATATTTCTAATCTGATTATAATCAGTATTGGAATATAGGCTTATATGATTAAGATTTCACATGAGTTCAGTAGTGAGCAAGATCCACAGATAATTGTGGGTTGATCTTGAATCTGATTGGCTCATTTTATTTCTTGGAGAGCCAATTTCTAATCAGCTTTTGATCAGATTTGGAATATGAGCTAAATCAAGATCATGGATGAGTTCAGTAATGAGCAAGATTCATGCATTATTAATGAGGTGATCCTGCATCAGATTAGCTTAGCTTTCTACCTCAATGGAAGGCTATTTCTGATCCAGTTTTGATTAAAATTTGGAATACAGGCTTATATGATCAGGTACTCGCATCAGTTCAGTAATGAATGAGATAAACAAACATTAAGAAGCTAATCCTGCATCTGATTGGCTCAGCTTGTTACCGTTCTAGAAGCCTGTTTCTGATCCAGTTTTTATTTATCTTGATAAATATATGAATATTATAAGGTGAACTTGTTCTGATTTGCTGAGCTTGTTAACATTTTTGCAACTGATCAGATTTATTTCAAACTTCGTAAATAGGCTTTTATCTTCAAGATATCCATTGAGTTGTATTATGAGTGATATCTATTCTTACTAATGAAATGGTCATGCATCTGCTTAACTGAGCTTCTTGCCACTTGAGTGACTCTATTTGGGACCTGATTTTAATCAACCTTAGTAAATATGCAGGACAAGTTTTATTTTACAGAGCAAGAACTCTGCATATTTATGAGGTAATCATGCGTCTAATTGACTGAGCTTTTCACCATTCTAGAGAGTGCATTTTTGATAGGATTTTGATCAGACTTTGTATATAGGTGTATATCATAATGATCTCGTATATGTATGATTATGGGTGAGATCTATGCTCATGAATGACACAGTCTTTCATCTAATTGTTTGAGTTTTTCAACATGCTATAAACTTAATATGTGATCATATTTTGATGAAACTGTTAATTAGTCTAGTATCATCAAGATGTTGGATGACTTTGACTATGAGCAAGATAAACAGTTATGAGTTTTGTATCTGAGTTGGTGGGCTAGTTACCGCTCTGGAGACCCATGTTCTATCAGCATTTGCTCCAGCTTGATAAATAAGCTTATATCATCATTGTGTTAGAAGGTTATATAATAAGTAAGAGCTGTGCATTGTGTTGAGATGATTTTTGCATCTGATTGGCAATATTTGTTACATCTCAAGATCTAGAGGCTATATTTATCATTCAGTTGATGTCAAACTTTGGTAAATAGGTTTATAGATCATGGGTGAGTTTGATTATGAACTACAGACTTTACATATTAATTATGCCTTTATCTCTGGTAAAAGTTGTTATCAGACTGAAGTAGAAATTGACGTGACATACATTTTGGGAGATGGTTTAGATTGGGTTTTGTTTTTAGAATGCTACACAAATCTGCTTAGTGAATTGGTCAAGTTTTAAGACATGTAAGCTAGGCGAGTGCTATCAGGCCCTCTTGGGCTTCTTGTTTCTGTTACTCAAGCAAAGTCACCATTTTTCGATTACAGTATTCCCTCACTATGATGCTGTCCATGAGATCCATAGAGCATGCCACTGTATGGGTGCATTATTGTGAGTGGGTGTTATATACTGTGTTCTCCTGTGTGTCTTGTGCACAAAACTGCCACAATCATAGACCTATATCTGCCACAACATAATGTGTTCACCAGTCGTAGTCAGTACTGTATGCTTCAAGTCTTGTAAGCGTCTGCTGATATAATTGTGTATGGAATTTAATAAATATAAGTTAATGTAAGAAGAAAAAAAAAATTGAGCAACCAGTGAAGAATAGTTTTCACTTTATGACCACTAGTTCTGGAATCAAAGGTCTCTCAGATTAGCTTTCAGGAAGAGGTAAGATTTTCTAGAGTCCTTGCGGATTAAATTGGCACTGAAATGGCAGAAATATAAACATGTTTAGGAATATTTCTTAGTATTAATCATGCCATAAAATTAATCTTTCAAACCAGTCTAATCTTGTGTCCATCAATACTGATTCAGTGCTAAAACTTAAGATGAAACTATCTTACACTGTCAGCAATAAAATAAAATCTCTGGCAGTAATGGAAAGAAAAGAGACTTTCAGTTAGTAAAAATTATCGGAGGTTTATCTTACTATCTAGTTATAGTTATATTTTCACTACAGTGCTAAATTTAATGCACATGTATAGGGCAGATATTTATTTTAGTAGTTTTTACTCTTTTTTGCAAACAGAAAGATTGTAAAAGGTTGGTTTTCAGTTCTACAATTTAGTTCTTTGTAAATTTGTAGCCCTTATCAAAACAAAATAAATATGAGCTATCACATTTACATTTTTTATACCTCTCCAAAAAATCTTTTCAGTGTTTATAATAAATAAAATATAAAATTATCCTTTGAATTAATATCTTTGAAATATATTTTCAAACTTTTAATAAAAAATCATGCCAGTATGAATAACTGTTGACAATCAAAGAGTAATGTACATAAACTGAACCATGGTTTTTATTGATTTCTCGTGAAAATTGTGTTTGTTTCATTTGCCAGATAAATATTGCATAAAGAGTTAATGATCAATAACTAATATTAAAACATACTTTAGTGCTGTCATTGATCTCAGACTAGTAAACCAATCTGGCTTCTTTTATTTTCATTATAAATTTTGAAAACTTTTGCAAATATTAGTGAACATAAATATAAAAGTTTATTTCTGAATAGAGATTTGATTATATTAACATGCAGTTATTTAATATTGGCATTATATTTTGTGTTCTTAAAGGGTGCTAAATTCAGTAAATTGGAAATTGACATAAATGTACTCACATTAATCAAGTTTTGGAAATTGATTATCAGATGTTTTCACGATAATTGTTTGTAATTAAATTGAGGACATACTGATCAAACAAAGTATTAGACTGATAATATGCTTAATTATCGCAGTATCAGTCAATTTAGTGCTTGTAATTTGCATAAAATCTGATTGTGAATTCAGGAGTGGAATATAACCTAGTATTGTTTACACAAAGATTAGTCAAATATATTTCATTTTTCTAAAGAGATATCACCACCATTTTTGTTACTTTATCATTTTCTTTATCATACTTGTTACAAGGTCATAGCAGAACAAACATGTATGATACTGACATATGATATTGTATTGATTTGACAGGACCCCAGCAGGGGCAATACAGAGGTTGGAGATGCCCAGAGGCAATGTTCTTTAGTGCTGTCCCAAACCTTGCTACAAAGAATAGTTTCATGTCAGTTGCCACTCCTACCCCATTCCAGTAAAATATGTTTTGTGAATAATTGCCCCCAGTACAATAAGGCAAAGGTGAAATATTGTGAAAATTTCAGCTCCAATAAAATAAAAGAAGGAAAGAAGCTTCAAGGGCACCCCCTTTGCCTGGTGCCTGGGGGCAATAACCCTCTTTTGCATTTAGTATGCAAATTTTGAATAGTTATATGATAATATGGTATAATATTCAGTATAAAAATAAATTCTGCATGAATCTAACAAAAGTCTTAACATACACAGATCAGTATATATATATATGTATAGACAAATATTTACTAAATGTTTGGTTTTTTTGTTAGTGTGAATAATTTGCATAAATTATACATTATGAATTCTGAGCAAACAACATTAGTGTTTTAAACAAAGATAAGTAACATATTTCATCTTTCAAAGGAAGAAAACATCATTTTCATTACATTATCACTTTCTTTTTTTTAAAAAAGAATACTAGGTCCACAAGATTAGCACAATATAGATGTATGATATTGTATCATATTAAATCATAAATTTGACAACAATCCAGTTTCAGTTTTTGTATGCAAGTTTTATTTAGCACTATTAGTATGCAGTACAATGTATATGATAAAGACATTCTACATAAATGTAACAAAAGCATTAACATAGTCATACCAATATATTTAAATGTTTTTACTGAACTGGCCGGGTTTTCAAACTTTTTGGTCTATTTTGGTGATTGTGCTATATCTCAATGAAAAAAAAATTATTTCAATTTCTGCACAAAGATGAATGTGCTGCTTTGAAAATATTTCACTATTAAATTGGCAGTGCAACATAAACTGTCTTACATTGTTTCATTTGCTTTCTATGCAGAACGACAATGGGTTTTCTTTCCTTAAATGCAGGTTTGAACAGCTCACCTTACCTGGAAATTATGAGAAATATCATATTTGAAACATCTTCACATGCTGCATTGAAATCTAAGATGAAAGCTTAATAATATTTCATAAGGTCCAAATCTGCCCTTAATTTGGTCTGAATCAGCCTGATCAGAATCAGTCGTGATCCTAATCAGCCTGTGTACCCATGTGAATTTCACTTCCTCTCAGGCATGTTGAGCTTCCAGTGCATAATACTAAAAGTGGTTTAGAATTAGTGCAAAAGATGTGGAAAAGGTACATGTATTGAGATAGAGAAATTTATTGCTCATCAATGCATATTTTTCGTTTATTTTAAGCAATTCCCATTAATTTTAAAAGTTTTTTTTTGTTGTGTTTTTATTTTATTATTATGCCTGTGGAACATATTTACACATGGTTTCCCAGTCTTTTTAAGTCTTCTCATTTTAAATGTTAGTCTTTCACCATATATTCAGATTTTTGTTTCCTAGTCTATTCTCAGTTTTGGTATGTAGCTATTGTTGTGAAATCCTTCTCCCAGTCCTGATGATAGTGATGTTATCAAACAGGGCTAGGGAAGGGCATACAAGTCCAGTTCTCATTTGGTGATCAAGGGTGCAATTGTTAAGTGAGCAACTTATCTTAATCTTGATTAGGTTTTGTCTTGAAAACCCTCTCTTGCATTATAGTTTTAATATTAAGAAAACACCATCTACAGGAGTTTTGTAACATTGGGGAATTTCTTCTTCATATTTGACATGTCAAGTTCCACTAATAATTCAGCTGTATACAGTTCCTGGTAGTTATTATAAATTGTGACCTTTTAAAATGAACCACTCTTTGAAGGCAGCCTTAATATTGATTTGGGGCAGGATCATGTCTTCTCTCTATTGACTTTGTTTTTCAAGATGCATATTTATTACATTAGGACCATCAGTTTACTGTGTCAGAGTTTCTGGAATCTAGAATCCTGTCCTCTAAAAGTTTCAGATATTGTTTTGTCTGGTAAGTGCTATTTGACGTTATGTTTTGTCTGGACACTGCCCACTGCTTGGTTCACAATTGACTCATGTGCCAAGTAGGTTAATTCTATTACTTTAACATGTGCCTATTGTCTGCAAAGTTGCTTTCAAGTGGCCAAATTGGGGTTTCTATATAAGATGGGGACAATCTGTAGAAGTCAAAATCAGTGGCAAACGTCATTTGCTTGTGTGAAATGTCCATTGTTAATATCACTTTACATGGCACTCTGATCCAACCAAGAATGTCACTGACAAAATGCATAAAGAACAAACATTTGTTGGCTTGTATGTTTTGCATTGGCCAGTGTTTTTGTCAGCTGCCATCTCAAGCATTTGTGCAGTGGAAACCAGAGATTGACAGACATTGTCAATTGCATTTGACATTGAAAGCCACAACATTATGTGCACTTTGAGAGGAATCATCAGTCCGGCCAAAATTTCAGGATTGTCCAGATGACTTTCTTTAGTAGCCATGAATACTTTTCGAGGATGCTAACATAGTGTTGGATCTTGAGAATAGTCTTAGCAAGGGAACATCAAGATGAGGTTCTTGGAGATGAAAGATGAGTTCATTTATCAATCATGATTCCAGTGGAAGGGGTGACTTTTAAATCCTTAGATTTCAGAAATTATCTGTATGAATTTTGAGGCTGCTATGTCTTCTTGGTATAATTTTGTTATCACCAATGCATTAACCTAACTGAGCTTATTCAGGGACTGGTACTAGTTGATTGTAGGATTTTCAATTTTGGTGAAATAGATATTTTTCAATAGCATTGTAATAGGTTCATCAGGCTTATCTGACTCTTTATTGAACATATTAACAGAAAATTGCTTTGTGCCGCAGTTTTAGCTTTTGAGAAATGTATATATTAATTACATCCCACATGTCCAATAGGAGCAACTTTTGAAAATTTTAAATGCCTAGACTGACAGAACTGTTCTTCTGCTTGTGTTTTGACAAGACTCACAAAACAATACAAGGATTTGTGAAATC
Source organism: Megalonaias nervosa (assembly GCA_016617855.1). Taxonomy (NCBI): domain Eukaryota; kingdom Metazoa; phylum Mollusca; class Bivalvia; order Unionida; family Unionidae; genus Megalonaias; species Megalonaias nervosa. The sequence goes on from JAECUM010005683.1 coordinate 10,951, forward strand.
TCAGCCATGAAAACTTGCTGATCCATTTGCTGTTGAAACTTTTCGACTTCTTCAGGACAGAATTTTCATCCTGATCACTTCTGCTCAATCATGATGCATAAAGCTTGTTTTTGTGTAGATTTAGGATCCATGTCTCATGGAAAAACAATAGTTCTTTGTCTTTCCTATCGTCTTTTACTTTGGTAAGTACTTAAGTTGATGATGATTTACACTAACTTATTTGATTGTTTTTATTTTTTACAACTAATTAACAAAACTTGGATAGGTGGTTTTGTTTGCTTGATTGATTTTACTTTCTGATTGTTGTCTGTGTTGTTGTTTTTAAAAAGAAAACAAGGCCACCATGGTATTAATGCTGACAACATACATGGAATATTCTGATTGATACTTGATAGTCTGCACAACATCATAGAGGAGATCACTTGGGATTCAGATTATTCAATTTTAAGTTGGGAAGTTAAGTATAAGGAAAAGAAAGATATGCATTCATAACTACAAGTGTCAAACAGGATTATTTTATAGTTGGTCAAAATATCGTTAGTGTCAGACAGGTACAATACAAATACAAAGGTAACTGGAGACCTTTTATGTATGTGTGTGTGTGTGTGTGTTTATTTGATCATCTTTTGTACTTAATGATCATTAACAATTTTATCATGTTTCAATCTGCAGTTGTCAATATTATATGTTGCAATAAACACATTTTGCCTTTTTTTAAATGTCAGTAGTGACTAATAAAAGTAATTGTTACTAGTTTTCACTGTGATTCTTGTAATTATTTAGTGTTCTGTGATCAAGAAATTGTGATGATAAAATCAATTAAGAAATTTGTTTTTCTTTAAATATATTATTGCATAAAATGGACATTTTATATAAATAAAAGATCTGCTAGTTTTCTCTCATTAAGTTTTGAAGAAAAGATTGATGTGAACTTGTTTCCTTGTCACATGTTAATAAGTGCAAAGTATGTAAGAACTAGTGGATCCATTTGTATAAATACATGCAAATTTTTATGCTGGAAGTTGCAGAGTGGATCCAATATACTTCTCTTCCTCATTATAACATGGTGGTTAGAGTGGTAGTTAGTTAGAGTCCATAAATACTGGCATGTTGTGTACCAATCACAGTAAAGCAAGGAGAATAGAAACTGCAAAGAATATGTTTTATATATCGCGAGGGGGAAGCACTGAACAAACAAAACTTAAGTGAGATATATTGTAATAATTTTAGTTTATGTAAATTAAATATATTTGTATATGTGCATGTAATGTTTGTATGCTAATAATCTTGTTTTAAAAAGGAAATAAAGATACAGTACAAAGCTTAATGTTGTTTTCATTCAACCCTGTTGGTTATGCATTTAATTGACCAGATTAGCTGCAATGTATGGTCTATAATGTGCAGAAAGATGGCAGTAACCCATACAGTCAACCAATGACCAATTAAACTAACATTTTTATTTCGGTCACAAGGTCTATAGTGGTACTGTGTAATATCAGAAACTGCACTGTAATGAAGGGTGTAATGACAAGGAAGAGCTGTACCTTTGAATTGTGCTATAAATGGGGATGTGAAAACAAAGTAATTGTTAAACACGTTTATCAGATAGCAGGTTTTTTTTATCTAATTAATATTTTGATTTTCACATGGTGTATATGTGTGTGCATTCATGCCATCTTAAGATACAATTTCTCATTTCACATTTATAATTTTACAAAAACCCACCAGATGTCCTTCTGTATTCAAATTTTTACTGAAGAAAAGAATAATTTTTAATTTTGAAGTTGATTGAAATCTTTTTTGTTTCTTAATTATGTGCTAGTGTACAAAGCATTGGATGTTACAGTAACAAATGTTGCATTTATTAAGTAAAATCAAATGTTGCAGGTTCAGGATTAAATGTACAGTATTTTGTATTGTTTCATTATACTCAAGGGTTGCAAACATTAAACATAAGAAGTCTCAGTAATGCATCATATACTGAAGGCGATTTTTTTATGTAATGTTAAACATACAATCCTTCTTTTCCCACAAGTTTCAAGTATTGAAAAGAAGTGTAAATACCATTCATACATATCATGTTAAGATGGAAATTTTTTAGATGTTTAGTTTTAGATAATTGATGATATAGTGCAGTTATGTTTAATTTCAGATTGCATTTTGTGTGTATATGTATGTATGTATTTATATATATATATATATATATATATCTTTGAGAATATATTGTCATTGTTCTCTTAAGATTGATTGTTGGTGAAACCACCTCATAGTTTGTAACTTCTTTCAAAGTGTGCATTTGAATTACTACAAGTCATCCTGGCTGACAATGCACTTTTTTCTTCTGGGATCTGCAAAATGTGCACCCATAAATGGGAAAAATTCCTTAGAAAATTAATTATTCCTAATCATTTTATATCCTTAAAATGATTCCATCACAAGTACTTACAAATGAGCAAAGATTTCACAAATAATATATTATTCTCTAAGCATCATGAAAAGTGTTGTTTGGTTATTGAAATTTTACACTATGGCAGGTTATAAAAGTTTCTCATAATTTTAATAAGTTTTGTATCTCATTGTCATGCTAGTTTTCTTTTGCAATAATTTTTTTTTCTTTAGATCATGGAGAACTGTGGTAGTTAAGTTGGTAATCGAATGGTTCATACCTATCCAGGTCAGTCTGGGTTAGCTGCCTTGCTGTGCCCTTGAAAAAGGCACTTGGCTCCCATTTCCTCAGCATGATATAGCCAATAATGTGTTAAAAGTGCAGATACAACCAAAAAAAAACAAGGCAATTATTTAGGTCATTGATGTTGTTACAAGTTCTTTTCTGCATTTTATAGGCGAACGTCATAACTGCATTATAATAGTATAAACTTTCCCATAATTCCTTGCACTACACTGCCTGTGTGCAATGAGTGACAGATAAACATAGCTGTTACTCTCATCTTTATCCTATGTAGTGCAGAAAATTGAGAGAAAGCTATGAACATTAGTGAGGATTTTTAAAATTTTTTCTCGACAATGTTTCATGTAATTTTTAGTACCCTTTAAAATTTAGTAGTCAAGTCATAATTGTTTGGACAAAAGTATTTTGTACTAATGAAGTCTAAAATTGAAAGGTTGATGTGCTTGAGAATTAATAAATACTAATTTGTAAAACAAAAAGATGGCAAATATAAAGCAGATTTATACCAAATATCTGTGCTATGCATCACTTTTTCTGGCATTTTTGTGTATACTTTATTTTTTTTCCCTCAATATCAATGTGTAAAAAGATACTTGCTACATTAACTTTGGCTGTTTCATAAATTTAAATTGTCAGGTATTGATCTTTCCAATTATGTTAAGATGACACAGATCAGGTCCTTCATAGAGATCTAACTTAGGATGAAGTGTTGACAACTAATTATACTACTTGCCTAGTGGTTTGAGTGTCCGCCTCAGATGCAGGAGGTTGTGGGTTCGATCCCTGGATGAATCATACTAGAGACTTATAAAAATGGTACTAACAGCTTCCTTGCTTGGTGCTTAGCATTAAGAGGTTAGTGTTAGGACTGGTCGGCATGATGTCAGGATAATGTGACTGGGTGGGACATCATGCTATATGTCTGCGGCATGATGCCCCAGTGCTAATCATTGTAAACTGCCACACTGAAGACATCATAGTGATATGACTGAAAAATTGTTAAAGCTACGTTAAAAATCCAAATCACACACACACACACACACAGTACTAAATGTCTTCTAGTTTGCAAACCTTTAATTGTGGTGAAATAGGCTCCATTAGTGTAAGCATCTGTATCTTTTTTCACAATGATGATGATTCTGTACAAATGAGCTTTGTGTTATTGAAATCAAAGTATCAGTACATACTGCTTTTGTGAATACATCATGGCAATGGCGAACGTTTGCAGTCTCAAGATCTTTAACTACTGTAAATGCACTAAGATTAATTCATCTTTTCATACAGCCCACATATATATATATATATATATTCCATCCTTTTTCCTCAGGTTCAAGTCTTCAGGCAATAAACACTTGACTAAACATACTTATTTTGAATTAATTTTATGGACCTGTGCTACTGGGTATATATTTTCAATCATTCTTTGTTTCATTTAACAATGTTAATGCACACAGTACTCAGTAGTGCAAGGTGACACCATTTGTACTTCCCTCTCTTGGGGGCTCTCATTTGATATATTTAAAATCAAATTCAATTTGGTATTTTTCCCCAATCGTACACTCATAAGATATACTAATAACATAAAGGTCATGCCCATTAAATACATTTCATTTACAATTTTAAATTCAGCCTAGCATAGATTTAGTTAAGAGGGGATCAGCCCATAATACATTAGCAAGCTGGGATTCAGCCTAGCACATAGCTCTAGACCACAAATCTGGGGTCAACTCAGAATACATTCTATGTGGAAATCAGCCTAGCATAGATTTAGTTAAGATGGGATCAGCCCATAATACATTAGCATGCTGGGATTCAGCCTAGCACATAGCTCTAGTCCACAAATCTGGGATCAGCCCAGAATACATTCTATGCAGGAATCAGCCTAGCATAGGTTTAGTTAAGATGGGATCATCCCATAATCCATTAGCAAGCTGGGATTCAGCCTAGCACATAGCTCTAGTCCACAAATCTGGGATCAGCCCAGAATACATTCTATGCGGGAATCAGCCTAGCATATATTTAGTTAAGATGGGATCAGCCCGTAATACATTAGCAAGCTGGGATTCAGCCTAGCACATAGTCTACTTAAGCTGGGATCAGCCCAGAATGCACTGTAATGCTGGGATCAGCCTAGCAATGATTGGGACTAGTCTTTTTACATTCTGATTCTAGTCCATGAGTAGCCCCCACAGAGAAAGCCAAATATTGTGTAAATATTTTAATTAAGTATGGATGTTATATTATTTATGAGTTTGATGTTATAGAATATTGGTAATAATGAAAAGTGGCATATCTGAGAGAAAGGGAGAGAGTGAGAGAAACAAATGCATATACTCATGTATCCTATATTTCTTGCAATGCATGTATTAAATCTTTTCTCATACAAGTCAGTACCGTTTTGTTGTGCATAAACAATGTTAATGCACACAGTACTCTGTAGTGCAAGGTGACACTATTTGTACTTCCCAACAGCAGTGACAGAGCTTTGAATTCATTGTAACTACTAACTACACGAGCAAAGATCAAACCAAATGCTGCCCAACTACAGGAAGCATATGTACACTTATTGGTAAAGGATGATTTACTAAGGCAGGAATGAAGAGGTCGTTGTACTTGCAAAGAAAACACTGTGCTAAATGGTCATTTTTGGGATTTAAACTAAATGGAGTTTATATGCATATAAATATTATGAATATTTAAATACAAGCTAAAGTACATCTTTGAAACTTAAAGAATATGGTATGTATTTTTGTAAGTTATAATTTCCATTTACTATTACATGCACTGTTTTCTCTTTGAATCAGCTTCAGCTAAACAGAGGCAGTATGGTACATTAAGCAAGATAACATGGAGGGCTTAAATCTCTATTTTTGGGGCATTATTTTATTTTGATCAAAAGGTGCAAGAAGAAAATGTGTGATAAAATACCCATGTTTTGGTTATTCATTTTCCAACTCGTCTGTTCCAATATACAAATTTAAAAAGCATACTATTCCAGAGCACGCTGCTTTAGTTCAATCGTTTGATGCCAAAGAACTTAATACTTGTGATCATATAGATATTCTGGAATACTTCTCTGTCAATTTTTTTCTTACATGATCTCTTCCCCAAAATGATAACATTTTTTACACATGAATTTTGCTCTTTGCAAAAAAATGTTTGTTTTTTCATTTTTTCATATATGAACAATTACATGAAAAATACATTAACCTAACATTTAGGATGACAGAAATGGCCTTCTATAAATTGATAAATCTCTGAGTACCATGTATATACCACTAGCTGTCAGTTATTTATTTGAATTTCCAGTAAACCAGTGACAAATATTAAGCAGGACATTGTGTGATTTATCATGTAATTACATCTAGAATTCTAAGTTTGTCTGAGGCAGTATGTATCACTGATGGCTAGACACCTAGAATTCTAAGTTTGCCTGAAGTAGAGCATCACTGATGGCTGGACACCTAGAATTTTAAGCTTTTCTGAAAAAGTTTGTGATAATTATTCAACATTTTATGGTGAAAACATTTTATGGTGAACAGAACTCATGAGCTCATTTTTCATCCCCATTCCAAATCAACAAGCTTACAATTAATTGGCAATGGAAACCTTGTTTGGAATTTCCCCAAAAAAAGCATAAACAGGTAAAAAGTTTGACCTGCCAGCAGCAATCGCAACAATGTCAGAACTAACAACATAAATGCACCATTGATAGTGCAGATGTAAAAAATGTCAAAGACCATGAAGATGATAAAATGGCATTAGTTTTGGCAGTATCGGATGGGCTTTGCAGCCATCTGGTTTCAACACTTTCAAATGCATTGTCAGCAGATACAAAATTGTTCCTGAGGATGCTTGGTGGTTATGGATACGTAAAAAGGCGGTACATTATGATACAAGTGCACAAAAACATTGGCCAAACCTCATCTCCTTTCATGGCACCTAGTCAGGGTATTGTTTTTTGATCTGGTGCCAGTGAAGTTGAACTTAATTTCTAACTTCAGCCGAGAGAAAAAAGGTATATACATTAACAATTACAAAATATGGCCAGGACTAAAAGTATTTCGAAAATTCCAAAACTTATGTGGAATTTATAAGGCAAGAAAAAAAAAATTTGAACAAAGTGGTTCTGACTAAAATTCCAAAACTGCTACATAATTTAATGAGGATTGGCATCATCTGTATGCGAGGGAAATGTATTAAATTCAATCAGTCACAAATTCCATGCCATGGTGGATACTTTGCTGGAACGGCCCAAGATCTGACTTGTCCCAGTTCACTAGAAATCTTGACTGTCCTAAAAGGAATTGTTTTTCCCCCATCACCAATGATGATCATGATTACAGCATCGTTTCAATGTCCTAGTAGCCCCTTTTGCAGACTGATATATACCATGTGGATATGCCAGTCAAAAATACCCATACACCCGACTACAGGCCCAAATTTCATGCATGGGGGGAGAGTGTGTGCATATGCCCAATGGGCTGTCAAAATGTATTGGGGGAGGGGTTAAACTAATTTTTAAGATTTAATACCTACCTGTCACTATTGCATTGCTTACCTTTCCTGCACAAAAATTGCCCTAGTCTAATAAAAATTACATCCATACATCAGATGGAGTTCTAAAAATTTCAGAACTAGAAAGAACACAGACCCAGTTTGTTCCTCACATCACAGGTCTATACACAGTAACCATCTTCCTTTTTATGGATGCAGATTACTTGTTGGACATCAGAACAGGGTGGGAGGAAAGAAAATGGCAATAGTGCCAGGTAAGTATTACATCATTAAAATTAGTTTCATCCCCCAAATACTACATTTTAGTGTCAGCAACACATAACTGGTACCTATTATGTTGCTGAATTTGCCAGTTCACTGCAAGGTCTTTGGCCTCAAAAACTGGTATAAGAAAGGGATGTACTCACCCTTATGGTACAAATGTACACTATACTGAAACTTGGTACCTGCTTGGGCCACCTTTACTGTAATATGGGCAATTGAAAATACACCTGGAGACTGGTGCACCAAAAAAATGAAGGTGTATTAAAAGATTGTGTGAACCTTAAAAATTCAGCTTTGATAACATCATCCAATAATGAACCAGTGAGATAGAACCATTAGGCAGCAATGGCCTGAAATAGTCACAAGAGTTGATCCTGATCATCCCCAGCAAAAATACAACTGAGACTTGGGATCTTTATTGGGAATGGAGCTACTCAAGAAAACGGGAGATTTGCTTAAAGAATACATGGTTGGCATGCAGAGAAAATATTCATAATTGCTGTTAAACCATCAACAGCTTTCTTCTGTGAACAGCACATGAAGCTCACTCATCTCGTACATGCAAAAGAGAGCAAGAAAATAGACTTATGGGGAAAGGTTCTTGAAAAAAAATCTTCACCCAAAGAATCATTGTGGTGTTTTATCAAAGACCACAATATACTGGCATTAGCGAGCAAGACATCAGTCTTTGCAGCTCAAAATACCTGAAAAGGCTGGAAATATGCCAATTCAGACCAATGGCCATGCCTTTTGAAAAATTAAGCATGTTGCATTGGGGTGACCTATAGCCCTGAACTAGCAAATGTTATAAGCAGTGTGTGCAAATAAACAAACCAACAACAAATGATATCTTGGAACACAAGGTCAGATGAACAATGTGTACAACTGCAAAAACATTCTCACAAATACTGACTTCAAAAATTAAAAATGATTTCAACATGTATCAAATACATTAATACACAGTATAATACTGGCTTTCTGGACAGATGGGTCAAAATAATGATAGAATCTAAAAGGCAAAGTAATATGATGTTGACTGCATGGATCAATGTGTGTGTGTGTGTGTGTGTGTGTGTGCATGGAGCAAATGCAGCAACTGGTAAACATCCAACTGATGGGTAGCCATCTAGTGATGGACAGGGGAAATAATGAGTAAAAGTTTCTTCCTTTTGTCTATATAGTGCATACACAGGTACGGAAATTTTGTTTGTCTTTTCAGGAATAATGAGGTAGCAAAATTCATTTCCTAATGTTAATTTTATTGGGGAATGTATTCAATGGAGAAATCTATTTGTACAAACAAAACTTTTGTGCAATGTTTCTGAACTTTGGTGATACCTCATTTCTTCTGACAAAAACGGTTAAACTGCATTATAGGAGTAACAATATACAAGCTCTAGACTTATTGCAAATTAGTAAGTCACTTACAAAAATAAAAAAAGTTTCTCCATGAAACCTTTATTAATTTGCACATCTGGGTGATGCCTATTTGCACGGACACAAATAACATGAAACTAATACAACCTTGCCTGTGGAAATATTGATTTAATATATACAAAGCAACATATTTACACAAATATGAATTCATCAATTAATAAAATTTGACAACACCAAAAGTTTTAATATCTTTAATATTTAACATTTTAAATCCAAAGCAGAAAGTCTTGACAAAATCCTGACTAGATACCTTTAACAAAACATAATCTACATTAATGAGGAAGAACCTCAAGTTCACAAGATATCTGGTCATAGTGGCAATCTTGATGCTATAAATATCTAACAATATGTCACAATATCCTGCTTTTTGCATGTTTGATCTGGTCTGGAGATTATAAAACTTATTAGCATGAGTTGGCAAATGAAATTTGTTCCATGTCTATGAAAAATATCATAACTATTATATCATCTGACTCACGGAAAATGAAATTCAAAGTCTAGCTCAAGGTTATCTAACCTCAATGCCAGCTTACCTTTGAATTTTATTACGACATTTTATTCATACTACAGTAATATATATGACAATATTCAGACTCTATTTTAACTACCCCTGCTATATCACAATATGATGACCAATGCAAGCAATACAAAAACGGTCAAGTTATCTTCAAATTTTAACTTTGGTCCGACATTTTTTTAACAAGTGAGGCTTTTTGTATAAAAAAAAGGGGGGGAGGGCATTTTCTCAAGAGAGATTTAATGAAGAAATAAAAGTAGGGCTTGAGAAACTAGTGAAATTAAAACATCTGGTTCATTTATCAGTATAATTCTTTAGAAATATTATTGATTTATCAGTATAAGTCATTAAAAATTTGGTTGATTTATCAGTGTAGTTCTTTAGAAATTTGTTTGATTTATCAGTGCAATTCTTTAAAAATTTGGTTGATTTATCAGTGTAATTCTTTAGAAATTAGAATGAATCCCACAATGGCACATCTTTGAAGAGACCCTGCAGCAGTGTGTAGGTTTGATATCAATAAATGTTTTGCACTAAATACAAAACTAACTAAATCTTAAATGGAATGTTTTCATTGTATAATCTGAACACATTACAAAGAACCAAGAAAAGAACAAATGCATCTGATTGCTTTAACAAAGTTGAAAAAGAACAATTATTGCAAATGAAATAAACGAACTTAATATATAAGTATCCTGAATCTTTCGAGTCATGTTTGTCTTCTGAACTTCATTACAATAAGGATGAAAGATTTCCAAACAAAAAACATACAATCGATTATAATCCTGACATACTACTGATTCCAATTATTATGTAAAATAACAGATAAAAGACATCTATTTCATATATATATATATATATATATATATATATATATATATATATATATAATACTCTGTACATACTGGTTATCATAGTGTATACACCACATATCTACAGCTCTCTAAAACTGGGCGAGTACTACAATTTGCTCCAAGTCATGTAGCCGTCTGCTGAACTGTACAATTCTCAATTCAAAATGTGCTTCACTTTTCAGACATTCATTATCTAAATTCTACTCTACTGGATAATGATTCTAATATTGCAAATTCTTATGCAATTAGCTCTTTGGAGATGACTATTTTACTGTTCTACATGTGCATTACTTGCTGGGTCTCCATTGGTAAAAAATTATTTCCTCTAAAACCATAAAAGAATCCACAGTGATTTGTTTAAAGTCAATAATACTTGTAAAGGTCGAGATAGCAAAATATCATTATTTCGTACCTGTAGGCAATGATCCCATCTGAAAGAAGGGCAGTGAACACTAAGATATAATACTAATCAGGGTGGCAAATATTACAATATTCTCTTGATGGGAATGCTTGTGGTTTTGAAACTTTTGGATGCAACTACAGGAAAGAGTCTAATTAAAGGCACTGTTTCATTATTCAGGTAACTGGATACGGTCATAAAACATTAAATGACCAAGGTCTATTTTATAAACTGCCAAAATAAAATACAGTGCTCTGAACATCAACTCTGCCTGAAAGTAAAATTTGGAATACCTGATTGAGAATATGGTCCTGTGAACTAATAATTGAGGAATTTAATGTCTTAATTTATTCTGTCAATAACTTAGGAAAAAAAACTGTTATGCAATATATTATTTTCAAGTTAAATTAAAGATTATTTGTAAAACAAAATATATCTGCATGTCTGGATTTACATATCTAGTATCCAGAACAAACTTCTCTAGATGAAATGAAAATATTCTTCTACTTCATGACATTTCTCTGGCCTTAAAAAGGATAAGAGGAAATAATGTACCAACAATAACTTTTAAAAAATTTGATTTAAAGATCTTACTTCATTACTAATACAGAAAACAAAACTTTTAACTGACCTAAAAGATAGGTACATAATCAAAATGGTACCAATTCATTATTAAGCTGTAAGAAATGTACAAGGCTTGCTAGCAAAATGGGCAGACAACTGCATTAATACCATAAATGTTACTTAACCACAGCAGTAGCTTCTTGTGGGTCGGTGGTTCTTTCTGGAGATTTCCCGGTTTCTTCCTCCACCATTAATACTGGCCGCCATGTATAGCCTATCGTGTGCTGAAAAATGGCGTTATGCCCCACAACAACAACAACTTAACCACAGCTGTAACGGAGTGTTCTGGCATGTAAGGATCATAATTACATATATCATACCATTTTATTGCAATGCCATATTTTTATCATTCAATATAAGTCTGTATGAACTGTACAGCTTTGCAAACAAAAGGGCAGACAACTGTGCATTACCACAGCTTTGTTTTGCAGCAGTAAAGCATTGTTCTTGCATGTAATGATCATAAATACATATATCATACTATTTTATTGAATACTATATTTTTTTCAATTCATATGATGTTCCTTTGCACAGAAATCAAAGAGCATTAAACAATGAAATCAATGAGTGGTTTTGGCTAAACTGTCATTAACTTTTTTCTGTATAAAATTCACTAAAGACTTTTTAAAAATTATTTAAATGTGTACAATAAGTTTCTCAACAACCTAGAGTTCTAACAAAAAGTCAAGAGATCAATAATTATACCTGTACAGCCTCCAACATTTCTTGCTTGAGATGAAATCTTTCTGAACCATGAGATGTAGTTTTGTCCTGCAGAAGTATGCAATGTTAACATTCAACATGAGTAAATGGTACATGAAATACAATACTGAGTTCTATACCAAACAGATTTAACCTGTTTATTAATAACAAAATTACTAAGAATTTTATCTTATTTAATCTTCTAAATTGCGGAATTGCGTCTGCATCTCTTCCATCAATTCATCAAATTCTTGTCTGATTTTCTTCTCACCGTCTTTCACTGGATCCTGAAAAATATAAAGAAAATGGGGTACTGACAAAATATAATCTAGGGTATATATATCAGATCTAGTCACCATGCCAGGTTTTGACTAAACAGATCAAATGTATGGTATATTAGATCTAGACTCAATGCCAGGTTTTGACAAAACAGAAAATAGGGTATGTAATAGATCTAGACACATGCCAGGTTTTTTCAAAATAGAATATAGGGTATATTATATCTAGGCACAATGCTGGGTTTTGACAAAATAGACAAAATGTATGGTATATTAGATCTAGACACAATGCCAGGTTTTGACAAAACAGAAAATAGGGTATATATTAGATCTAGACACCATGGCAGGCTTTGTCAAAATAGACAGAATATAGGGTATATTATATCTAGACACAATGCCAGGTTTTGACAAAACTGACAAAATGTATGGTATATTAGATCTAGACACAATGCCAGGTTTTGACAAAATAGAATATAGGGTACATATTAGATCTAGACACCATGCCAGGTTTTGGAATCAACTTTATTTGGAGTTAGAATGTTTCCTACCAGGACTAAAGACAGCAATGCATGAGAGACTCCATGCTTCCCTCATGTAAATAAAACTGTAAATGATTCCTGAATTCCGCTTTTCAAAGTTTGGCCATCCTAGCCTCTCTCGTGTTAATCACTATTCATTAACCACATGTCTATGAAAAACCTCCGATAATTTCTTAAAGTAAATATTAATTTTTACTTTTATTGAAGGTATTAAACTAACATTTTGCGAGACAAATTAGCTAATTTCTTTTGCTAATTTTAAGTATGAATTCTCTGATCACCTGATATTAATGAATAAAAAAAACCTAAATGCTGGTAATTTAAACGACACTGGTGTCTATTATTCTTGTGTATTTGTGTTCACATGAAAACTGAGAGACTACCTTGGAGTTCAATCTAGGATTAAATACATGGATTAACAAAATGTAACAAAATGTGCATTTTGTTCTTCAGTAATTTCACACCATGCCAATTGCAGTACAATTAGCTATTTATGATGGACTGCCTGTGAAAGACAGGCATAATGAATATTCAACAAGTACTGCAAATTTTCACTTGAATAACATTCTGAATAAAGCTTTAGCAAAGCATGATACATTTTTGGACAACTTAATTACCAATTTTTTATCTAATTCAATTCCAATGCTGGACTCAGTGTAAAGGAAGGCTCTTAAGACAACTCAGTTAAATTGTATCACTCAGATTCAAAATAATAAATCTATGAACAAAATAGCTAATGTTCATAAATAACCTCTAGTGATGACATCTGTTTGCAAGTAGTGTAGATGGTTGTGTTTTATTGCTATGTTAACTATGAATTCACTGGCAGATCAGTGTCACCAGCATAACCAAACCATCTGTCTCCTGAAATCCAATGGTTATCTACATAATTCACATTATTGGAAAAGGACATAATTCACAAAAAGGAACATGATGCGCTTGGAAAAATACACAGATTATTTTGTCACTGCATAATGTGCATGCATCTTTCATATTCTGAGTGGGCTATCAATGTTTTTTCCTGCCAATGGTGCCAAAATGCAGCAATGATATAACCCTGCCACTTTTGGTCCAGCTAAGTTTTCACAAGTTTTCACGACTGGTAAAACTTTTATTACATATTGCCTAAAAACCTTGAGAGATTTGATGCAAACTCATCTCCATTTTATCTCTAAGAAAACCTGCCAACCCTAACAAGACCTCATTGTGGCAGTCAAAATTTTTTCTTCAAGTTAGACCAATTTTCAGTCAAGTGTAACAATGTACTCCTTTTTTGACTTGGAAACATGCAAAGTTCAGAGGTGTGATCTGAGACAGATGCAGAAAAGGCAAACATGATGTTCAACTAAGAAGTTTGTAAGAACACATACACCTTAAGGTGCCAAACCATATGAACTGGAAGGCTTCTTGCAAGACTTCTCAACCTGCTTAAGTCTTTTTTATTTGTGTTTCAATATTAAGAAGCCATGTCAACTGCCTCTCCTACCATAAGACATACTCAACCAGACATGATGTCCAATAAATGTAACTGTTGCCTTTCCTATTTTTTTCCCCAAGAATCTGAATATGCCTTTTTATACTCATATGCTGACTATTTAAACTTCTCCATCTTCAAAACGTTTTTCTTGAACACCATTTCAACAAAACGCTATCACGGAGATGTTTTGCATGAAAAATATGGATATTTTAAGGTGTCCAAGTTACTCTTGGAATGTTGGATTGGTTCCCTCACCAACTCCATTAAGTCTAATACCAAACCCCAGATCCAGATCGAACTTGGAAAAGCCGAATTCCATTTGACTGCCATGATTGTAATTTCATAATTTTTGCTATTATTCCATCAGTTCATAATTTAAGGATGATCAAATTGTAAGGGATGGCAGGTCTGTACTAATATGAGCATTGGATGTAGCTTCTGATGACAAACATAATTATTAAAATTAGGGGAATTCTGCATATTAGCTACTTAATTTATCTGTCCAATTCCTGTTGCATTTCTTTGTTTTGAAAACAGTTAATTTTATGCACAAGGATTACAGAATGAAGATTCCATGTCAAGTTGGATGCATCATCTGCTGTCAGGTAAACACATTTGACACTATAGATCAGTCTAAGATGACTGTCACCCTCCCACCACAAAATCAATAGCCTTCTTTCTTATCCCAAGCGCAAGCCATACACAAAAAAAATGATAGAGGCAGGTTATGTGGAACTAAAGATACTGTGCAGAAACCATTTTTATTCTTTCATCTTCAGTGACCTTGACCTTTTACTTTTTTTTAACCCCAAAGTCAATAGTATTCTTTACCTCAAGTGCAAGCCATCCACAAAGTTTGGAAACCTTGACATGAGAACTTGAGCTAATGTATAGAAACCATTTTACTTTTTACATTCAATGACCTTGATCTATTGCCCATAAAGGCTGAAATTGATAGGATTCTCCCTTAGCCCACGTGAAAGCTTTCCACAATTGTGGTAACCATAGCTGGTGGGGAACTCAAGTTATTATGTGGGAACCAGTTTTCTTCTTTCAGTCAGTGACCTTCACCTTTTAGCTTCTAAACCTAAAACTAACTGGGTCCTTCCTTATGGCAAGCACAGGCCATCCACAAAGTTTAGTAACTATCAATGATGGACAGCTCAAGCAGAAATGGAATTAGTAACAACAGTTGAATGACTTCATAACATAATAAGCTCTGCCATTGTAGCAAAAGGAACAGACAAAACAGGATTTTATTTCTACCCCAATAAAAGTGTTTTGTTTCATAACAAGATGTTACATGTTGTTTAGTACATAAAAGTATATGAATCATACAAAATACTATCTTATTTCAACATGAAAATTTTGCCCTTATGAATACTTTAAAATCAAACCAAACTGACCTTGAATTTCATGCTGCTGAGCTTGTAGAGTAGGTCACCCATTTGGTCCCTGATGATGGCCCATGTGATTTTGTTCTCACTCTGGGCTGTACTTTCCACTGCATGTCTGGCCAAGTCATAGAATGCTATCATGTTCTTCAGCATGCCTACTGTCTTGTAAAATGGACAGAACCTGGAAGTTTTTGAAAACTCATTTGCTTCACTGAATTCTATTTATTTCTTGTGTTACTAGCACACATTTAGCAAGCATTTTTATCAGCCAGCAAATTAAACTAATTTTGCATGAGAATTTGTACTCCTGATTTTATTTGGAAAATATTTTACCAAATAGGAAAGTTTTGGGAAAAATTAAATTTTATCAATAATACTTACATGATCACATTATATTAGGATAACTTTCTCAGCTACTTCCGAATTCACCCCGCCCAGAAAGATGAAAATGTCTGTTCAAATATTACAGAAACATAAGGAAGCAACTGACTCCACTTTCTGCCTGCTAGGTGAATACCATTATGCCCAGATGTACCCGTTTTTTTAATTGAGCAAAACCTTAAAGGATGAACACGCTGAGAGGAATGGTTGGAGGGAATTTCTGTAATGTGATCAGGTAAATATTACTGGAGAAACATAATTTACTAAAACATTTGCTGTCTCCATTAAATACATTACATGATCATATTACATTAGGAGAATAGGTAAAAGGAGGAGGAAACAATGAGCATCCTATCTTTACCTCGTCACCCAGTAGGAATATGATTGCTTTACTAAAAGAATGAGCTGAGTTAAAACTACCATGAATTCAGCTGAATCAATGGAATTTACTCTACCTGTCATATGGTGTGTAGCCATTCTGCTGCAAGAAGTCATCTTTGATCAGTTTGGCAACCTCTAGTGTGATCTTGTCGGACTCGGCCAAGGAACCCTACAGATAATTAGGAACAAAATAAATTAATCTTTACGAGAAGACCATTTTTTCTCAGCTAGCTCACTTTTCCATTTGCCCCATGCCACATCCAGACCGTCATGAGTTACATATTCTTCTAGACATGACTACTCATGTTAAAGACAATGCTTTTATTTCCAACAAGACAAGAGACATGCAGAATGACCCCACAAGTGATGCATGGAACTGGTTGTCACAGAATAGATCATTATTATTTACTCTGTGCAGTCCATTTTAAATTGTAAGAAGAAACAATTACAAAACAATGTAAGGTGTAATTAGTCTCTGCAACTAAAAATAAAGCACTGCATGGAAGTGAAAATAAGTAACAATCATGCAGTAGCCGTTTCTGCACAGCAACCTGTTCAAATTCTCTAACAAAGTGGCATCAACTGTATTTACTTCTGTACTCACAATACCTACCTGGCCACCCCCTTGTCAAGTGGCATCAACCATATTTACTTGTGTACTTACAATACCTACCTGGCCACCCCCTAGTCAAGTGGCATCAACCATATTTACTTGTGTAATCACAATACCTACCTGGCCACCCTCTAGTCAAGTGCCAACAACTGTATTTACTTGTGTACTCACAATGCCAACTGGGCTGCAAATAGCACAGACTCAGGCCTGCCATGACATTATGTGCAGGTGGAACAGGAACTAGACCACTAACTTAAAATCATACATAGAAAGATGTTGATCTGCCAACACATTCATCATAATCATCAATCCCTTAACCCAAGAGGTCATTGGGACACCACGGTTGACTTTACAACCAATTCCCTCCATCTTTCCCTGTTCTCTACTGCCCAACACATTATGTAACAGCAAATCGAGCTTGGATATCCTAAACCTCAGAAACTGAGCTCAACACAGCATTTTCAGACAATGTAAAGTTCTTTGCGATTGACCGACAAAAATAATCTCAAATTCTGTGTGTGTGTGTGTAACAGTTTTAACAGCAGATTAGTGCAATACTGGCTTTATATAGTGACTACTGAAAACTAAGTTTTAAACTTTCAAACATAAATATCTTTTGTATTATAAACTCTTCATAATAAACATAAACATAGTCCTATGAGGTAACAGTAAAGATGTTAAAATTCTTTAAAAGATATATAAAAACGACAATAAAAACCCCATTATTTTCCAGCTTGGATTTACACTATTCACAGCTAGATACCACTTATACACAACGTTATACTGAAGAACTACTACAGCTCCAAGAAATACTGTAGATCATGAGGTGGTTGTTGTTGTTGGCTTAATGCCATTTTTCAGCACATGTTAGGCTATACATGGCAGCCAGTATAAATGGTGGAGAAAGAACCAAGGCTCCCCCCCCCCCGCTCAAGAAGGACCACCAGCCCACAGAACTACTGGCATATTTACTGCAAATCCACATAGGCCGAGCCAGAGACTTGAACCCACCAGGGGCCACTGATCATGAGGTACTTATCACTATTATTTATTATCACTATTAGACATCCCCTACCTTTCTTTAATGTCATCCCTCCCTCTGTGTCTCTTATTGTGCTTATTTCAACCACAATTTTCCCATTTAATATAGGGACAAATGGTATTAGTAAGAACAAGAAAATATTATTCTGAATTAGATCATATGTTGAAAGAAAACATTTCATCTATGGCTTCTAAAGTCATAGTTTGCCAATGTCAAATACATTAAAAAATTAATCTGCACATGGTAATGTTTTCAGTTTGCATCATATATATCTTATCAGTCAAATAAATTTAAAGTCAAATAATAAAATTAATCTGCTAATGGTAACATCTTATGTTTCTAGGTCAAATACATGAGAATTATACAGAAGATGTCTGATTCTGTAAATCTGTAAATTTAGAGGAAATCAACCAAACAAAAAACAACAAAAACTCAGTAAAAATGTACAAATGTACAAAAACATACAGAATAAAGGATTCCAATTTTTTTATTGTACTGTTTTACTAACTATGAAATCTACTTTTCTTCAACTTCACATTAAAAAATTTTTGATTTCATGAAAAATTTCAATTATAAAACCAGAAATAAAAATGTCAATTAAATAGAAGACTTGCCTTTCCAACAAGTTGTACAATTTCGGACAGATCTTCTTCCTCCTGGAGAATTTCCTTGCACTGAAAAGAGAAACAACCCATGCTTTCCATTCTTCTCTTCAAAATCACAACATACGACGAAATATTGATCAATAATGATGGGAAATACCTACTGGTGGCAACAATGTAAGAAATATTTACCAGTCAAAAAGGTCCTGTCAAGGGAAATTCAAGTGTTAATTTAATTCTTTTAATTCTTTTTATTTGGTTTCATTGTAATCATTATAAATGTAACATGCCCTCTACTATTCAAAACTGAAAGGAATCCACTGTCACGGCAATGCCCACTAAAGCCTTCGTGATAACCTAAGTGCTTAAGCTGGATTTATTCTGAACACAAGCTAATTAACAGACTAACTGTCTCAGCCAATTACAACACATACAAAGGTGCTGCCACCACAATAACTTGCGTATGCAGGTTCAGCCAATTTCACATACCACAGACAATTCCTAAATTGTTGCTTTTGCCATGTCTTTGGATTGGTTATATGCAGAGATACATTAAGAAGGAAACTTTCAAGTTCTAATTAAAGACATAAAATTTGTCTCTTTTCACCTTTTATAGTTAATTTTTTTTGTCTTGGGATAATGTTCTGTGACTGTCCAAATGCCATGTGATGATAGTTTTTATTAACACAAATGATACAGATTTTTACAAAATTACTGCCCTGTGCTATGAACAATGCGACATTCAAAATCATGATATAGAGGAATTAACCTGTGCACTGTCAGTATGATTTATCTGCAGAAGACTTGAGTACTCCATGTGCCCAAAACACAGCTGGACAGGAACCACCCCCCCCGCCGAAAACCCAGCATGACTGCATTATGTCACTGAGAAACTACCAAAGTACATCAGATCTGCCAATCCTACAAAGACCTTCTCAGTAAGACAGTTGATTTTTTTCCTGCAAGTTAGACCAGTTTTCAGTAAGGTGTAACAAAATATCATGTAATGCTATTGTCAAGCTGGAAAACATGGATTTGAAAGTCCAAAAGTGTGATTCAACACTTAGGCAGCGACAGCAAACATTGTGTTTGACGAAAAAGTTTGTAAAATTTATTTGAACCTCAATTACCTCCAGATCAGCTTCACAAACTGCAGTTCCAAGCCCCATGGAGTTTGATGGCTTCTTGGTATCTCTTAACATGTAGTAATCTTTAAAAAAATATTTCAATTTCAAGTAGGACATGGTGATAGCAATCATCTTTCCACCATATGACATACTCATATCAACACATGATGTCCACTAAATGTAATTGCTGCCCTTCAAACTTTTCCCCCAAGAACCTGAATATTCCCTTTTGTTCTTCTGTACTATTAGAACTTTTTAAGACACTGATTGTCCCTTCTTTCCTGAACTGTCACTTGTTAAATGTCATTTTTTAAAAACAAAAATAAGCAACATGATAGAGATGTTTTGCATCACAAAATACATGTAATTTAAAGCATCTGAGGTACTCCTTTAAAGTCAGTATGGTTCTCAAAGCAACTCCAATGAATGTAATATGAAACCAGTATCCAAATCAAACAAAGACAAGCACAACAAGGAAAAAGGTTTCACAGCAGTGGACTGATTGCTCACGACTGGCAACATATTCTTAGCAATTAAAGCAGGGGACATCATGTGTGAATTAAACCATGATGATGAAGTGTAGATAGGATGAACCAACAAGGCATGTATTTCACTTATTCTCCCTTCGGTAGCAACAACTGTCTTATTCAATCAGGTCAGGATCTATTTTGTGCACAGAACTAAAGCCTTTGGCTGCAACAGGTCTGAGTGTACCAGAATGTCAGAGAGGTCTTTGTTTTGTCCAATATCCACCCTTTCATAATGAAAAAAAAAATGTTTTCCCGATTGAGGAATGGTAAATTGTCATAGTGATTGGTGCTAAGTTCTATACTTTTAAATGCCAGAGGAGAAAACTAGCTATTTAGGACAACAATGATTTTTGCAGAGTGATGTGTTCCTGATTACACCACTGCAAGAACACTCTCCATTTCCTCTCATACACTTTTAGAATGGTGGGTCTTCTCAATTGAGCAGTCCTGTACACCACTTGTTCTGAGAAATGTTTGCCCACATGGGATATAACATAAAGTCAAAATTTTTAGGGAATTTTACAACAAATTCAACGACTTTTTTTTAGGTTGAAACTGAATTTTCAAAATTCAAGGCAACCCCTCAAATTCATGGTCTTGTCAAATTTGTGTGAGGAAAAGTCTAACTCTCAAGTCTGCTTAACTTTTGACTTTACCATTATTTTCAATTCCTCAGCAAAATAAAGTGTTTTAACTAAACTTTTGGTGTGTGATAAATGAAGAGATCACTCACTTTAGTTCTATATGGCACAAACTCAGGGAAGTTCTTATCGTAGAATTCATCCAGCGCTCGAGTGTACTTGCTGTAGCTGATGAGCCAGTTGATGGAAGGAAAGTGTTTTCGCTGAGCCAGCTTTTTGTCCAACCCCCAGAATACCTGTACAATACCCAGGGTTGCTGATGTCACAGGGTCAGAGAAGTCACCACCAGGGGGTGACACACTACAGAGATAAATAATACAATAATAGCTTAAGACAGTTGCAAAAGATGTAAAATTTGTGCCAGCCCTTATGACATATTTATACCTCTATACAGGTATTATTTTCCTGAGCTGCAGCAATAAGTTCATTTGACCAATAGTTTTAATGTACGACTTATTGCTAATTATCATTTTCAGTAATTGATACTCTGAAAGACTAGACTCACAACAAAGAAATTTTTAGGAGCATTTTCTAATTGCTAAGCTTGATATTTTTATACATTTTACTGACTTACTTTACCAAACTCATTTATGAGTCAAGTCCAACTGCAATCTGTACCTACCCAGATCTGCCATTGTGTGATGTGTCAGCAGGTCTGGGTCTATGCAGTTGTTAGAAAGAATCAGTAAAACAAACAAGACAGAGCCTGATCTGCTGGCACAATATGTGAAAGCAGATCAAGGTCTATGGTGTTCACAGTTATAATCAAGCATATACAGTAATCTGAAACACAGGTCACATATATTTCAGAACTTTTGGTTCATTACTATGAAATAAATATACAACAAGTCTCACTTCTCAGTTTGTTAAACAAATTTTTACGTTATACATACACAGCATGATTTATCATCTTCGTCCATCAATGAAAATTACTGAAAAACCATAAACAATGTATCCATATTTGACTGGATTGGTTTGGTTGGATGTTTTATGGCCAAGCAACAAAAGTAGGTTATGTAGTGCCAAGGCCGCTGAAGTAAAGTGTTTTGCTGAAGGGCACATCGTGGTAGCTGACCCATGCTGATTCAATGGTAGGATCTGATCATGAAAGTCTGGCATGCTAGCCAGTGCAGCCACAAAAATTAAGATGATTTTTCAACCAATAATCCATTTGTATAAAAGTCAATGAATTCAAGCCATATGTTATATGTAGTCTAATCTTGTTTGCCTACTTTGTCTAGGCTACTAGTAGGAAATAATGTTAATAAAACACCAACACTGAAACCAATTTATGGAAAGAAATGAAAAATCTTTTTATGTTGTTTTAACTGAGATAGTCTGTGTAGGATTAACAAAATCAAGCTGTATTAAAACATTCTGCATAAGGCTGAAAATATTGAATACCTGATTATAATTGATGGTAAATAAGTCAACAGCATTTCACCATGATAATTATGTTAATTAGCTATTTCCTGAGCTGTGTGTGCATGGCATACTGTCTATCCTCACTTACAAGTCTGATGCAACTGCAAACAACATAGACCCTGAGTAACTGTTACATAATGCACCAAAAGATCAAGGTCTATATTCTTTGTTCCAATGATTACTCCTAACAAACTGATTAGATCAGATCTGCTGGCAAAAAAGCCATGGCAGATATGGGTCTATGCCATTTGCAGTTTGACAAAACTTGTTAGCAAGTACATTAAGTACCTGAAAAAAGTCAGCTATACAATCTATTCACAAAGTAATAACTTAGAAAAGCAAGTTCCAGTGTGCTGTCAGTGTTCTTGGTCTCCACATATTGGGACATCCCCTAAAGTTAGTAGTTATTCTCCAAACTGGTTGCCATTTCCGCGCTGGAATCCATGAAAAATTTTCATACACTTAAATCATTCCATAGAATGAAACTATTCTATTTATAGGTACTATATCTTATACAGCCACTATTGAGAAAAATACTTAAATTGAAGGCTTAAATAATTCATTTCTAAAACAGGATTCATGGTTTTTTGATAAAAAAAGAAAAAATGTTCGGTGTAAAACAAACGATTACTGAGGTTACTGAGGTCAATGACTGTCCTAATTCTCCAATATATGTGCACAAATATTAGTTGAATAGAGCAGATTTTTTTACAAAAAATTTGTTTAGTGAAATGGACAATATCTGTGTCACACAATTGCTGGAAATATTAAATTCAAATGTGAATATGATTTTTGCGGCAAATAGTACACTAAATGTGACTCGGTTGTCCAGTAGTTAATAGGCCACAACTGAACATGAGCATGTAATGTAAAAGTCTACTTCAAACCAAAGTAATTGTGAAATATATATCAAACACGTATTCCAATGGTCCCAAACCTTGTTCCACCCACCCTCTAAATACAGGGTCAAGTCCCTGGAGGTAGGAACAGAACCTGGGCCAAATATTAGTTACATATCTAAATTTGTCTTTGTATGCCCAGAAAGTGTGTATAGTTTTACAGTAGGGACCGCAATATTTTTTCAGTTATGACCAAAGGGTCTTATTCAAACCACCATACAACTGTTGTTGCCATTTGGGTTGGTGATCACATATACTGATTCTCTGACATCCTAATCTCAAAATTTGATTTTTACTTTACCTTTATTTAAGACCATTAGTCATGTGCAGTCCTACTCCAAGAGGATGCATTCAAATTCTAAAATTATTGTACATATCTACCAATCACACATTCAAGTCTCAAGCTTGAACATTTTAGCAGAATTTATACAAAAGACTGATTAATGCATACATGCAAAAACAGACTGGTCACATAATTCCAATCGTTCACAAAAAAAGGTGGGGATAACAAAGACAATAATATTTTCAAAACTTTACATAAAAATTTACCATGAAGTTGATAGATTTCAAACTAAGTACCCAGTTTAGTTTTAAACTATCAAGTCTACATTTAGTTATTGTGCAGCATATAGCAGAGATGTCAATAAAAGTTGCAATACATACGCTCCTACTATGCTAACACTGCCCTCTCTTTTAGGGTTTCCAAGACACTTCACACGTCCAGCACGCTCATAAAAGGAAGCTAGACGAGCACCAAGGTATGCTGGGTAGCCAGAATCAGCTGGCATTTCAGCTAAACGACCAGAGATTTCTCTCAAGGCTTCGGCCCATCGAGATGTGGAGTCAGCCATCATGGACACATTGTAACCCATGTCTCGGAAGTACTCGGATAATGTGATACCTGTTGGGAAACAAATAATGTGAAATATTAATTTACAGTCAACCCTTGTTACAATAAGTTCATTTCCATTCATTCTGCACCAAAGATCATGTGTAATGAATCTGCTGTTACAAAGATCATGTACTTGGTTTAATGGAGTTACCTCCCTTGTCTCATTGCCCAACCAGCATTTACAAGAGTCAAAAATATAAATGCATACTATTGATCTAATACTGCAATAAAAATTTAGCTCTCATACACATCTTCCTTCATTGAAATCTCATTTTGTTTAAAAGGCATGCTCTGCTATCCACCAACATATTCTGGGTAAAGTAAAATCCCAAGAAAGTACAATGTTGTAAACAGGAATCAATATAAAGAAAATTTTTACTGGGAAATCGCTGTAAGAGCCAGAACACATTTGTTTCCATCAATTTTCTATCAGCATCTGAATATTCCATTGTAATTAACAGTACTGTTGTGAGAGATGACTATTTTATGAATAGTCATTTTCCAAGGGCCTGTTAACTGTGAATTTACTAATTTTTGTTGGCATTTATTATTTTCGTTGAATGGACTGATGCTTTACCTTCCCCAAAATATTTTGCAACAATTCAAGATAAAACCACTTCCATTTAACTGTGAGTGTTGAAACCATGTCTAATATTCTTCAGCAATACGATTTTCAACTAGCCACTGTGGCAGCCATATTGCGAGACAGATCAGCAAAAATTTCACTGAGGGAAAACTAGATACCATTAGAAGACTTTTAGTGAAAACTCCATGTTGATATGACCATCCATTCAGAAGAATTAGTGACAAGATTTTTAATATGTTTATTGTGGTAGCTATATTTGAGGTCACATCAGCATGATTTGATTTCAAGATCAACTAGATATTATAATAAGTCTTCTGGTGAAAACCCCATGCTGATGTAACATTCAATTTAGGAGGAGTAGCAATAGCAAGATTTTCAAGGTGGCTGCAATGGTGACCATACTGGATGTCAGATTTGCACCATTTTCATTTGGTACCAACCATGATATCATTTTAAGTCTGCTGGTGAAAACCCAATGTTGCTATTACTCTCCATCTAGTGAAGATAAGATTGGATATCTGATTGCCACAATTTTTATTAAGACCAACTAGACACCACAAGAAATCTTCTAATGAAAGATCCATGCTGATATGACTTTTCATTCTGGAGAAGAAGAAAAGCAATATTTTCAAGATGGCCAATATGGTGGCCTTAGGAGATGTCAGACTGGCACTATTTTCATTAGGACCATCTAGATATCAGAAGTCTTCTGGTGAAACCCCTTGCTGATAGGACTTTCTGTTTCAGAACAGTAGCAACAAAAAGTGTCCAAGATGGTTGCTGTAGTGGCCATATTGGATGTTGGATCAGAACCACTTAGACATCACAAGAAGTATAACATTAAAACTCCCATGTGATATGACCATCCATTCAGATAGAGTGTTGTTAAGAAGACTTTCAAGATGGCCATCATGGTAGCCGCAATGGATATCAAAGAATAATTTTCATTGAGGACCAATTAAACCTCAGGTTGAATGTGTGTGTAAAGCATTCCAGTGACAAGATTTGTACTGAGAGATGGCATGCATATGATTATTTTATGTTCCAAACGGGAAGCAAATTGGTAAAGGGGTTAAGGAAATAGGGAAATAAAAGTGATGAACAAAATGTAAACCACAAAAGTGTACTAATTGTAATTCTTGATCCCATGACCCCAACCTGGGAAGAAACCATCAGCAGGAAGGATACAATCTGAGAGAATGGAAGCATGTGAAGCCATTATGTTCAAAATATGAAGTGTAACTGGGAAAAGGGTTACTGAGCTACAAATGCCAAAACTTTAAGCAAATGTGTGCAATTATACAGACAATTCTTGACCCATGGCACCACCTAGGGGCAGGATTGGTACTGGGTTAACAGGAGATGATATTATATTCCAATATGAAGTAAACTGGGTAAGGGTTACTGTACTACAAGTGCTGGAAAATTCTTTAACCAAAGCCCACATTTAAACACTCGCAGACAGACAATCCCAATGCTAGATGCCCCAATTTCGGAGGCATAAAAAACAAAGAGTTTTGGAAATTTGTAGTGTTATAGATGAAAGCGTATGAATCTTTATGAGGCAAAACCCCAAAAACGAAGAAAAGAAATTGCTCTGAAATCTGGAATAATGAAATCATTATCAGCCAATATGTAGCACTGCACTGATAATACTCTATTGCCAATCTTGCATCACAGAGTTACTGGGTTTTAGAGACATTTTTTAATAGCACTTCTTTAAGTGGAACCCAATGGAACTGCATATGATGGAACTAGACTGTGAGTTTCATTATAAATTTTTTATAAAAAAATCTGCCACTGTCCCTGACATTAGTTTCATTTATATTATTTTGCAACAGGTTTGCTCTTTTAATATGCTCAGAAACATTTAAAGATTAGTGTTCTGTCTTAATTGGGAATTTTCATTCAAAAATACAAATAATTTTTTCACTGGGAATGAGACCTACCAAACCTCAGACATCCATAACTTACCTGTATAAATAGAAGCTTCTCTGGCGGCAACAGGCATGTTGGATGTGTTGGCTACTAGAGCTGTTCTCTTCATGATGCTTTCTGGTTTCCCCTCTACCTCCATAGTCAACTACAATCAAAGGAAATATAGTGATTGCGACCTTGTTTTCTCAATTCATTACATCCCTATGTATCAAATCTTTATGCATAGATGTCTTGTGCTTTATATACTAGAAACTTGCTGTACATATATGTAACTTCCTATTGGTATATTAGAAGCATAATAAGAACTAACAATCAAACATTAGATTGATTTCTCACAACTACAAATAATCAATCATGTTACTTTCTGACAGAAGATTTCAAAGAAAATAAAACTGTCAACCATGCTGCACTTTGAGCAATCCAGGGGAACTCTCCTAAGTTCTGACAAGACATCAAAAAAAAAGTGAAAGCTATCATTTAGTGATCAGTTAGTGAAAACTGATGATCCATCATGCCATTTTATCAAATTCACAATGTAATTACCTGTAAATTCTGACATATTTTGTTAAGATTTTCAAATCTCTTACTGACCACTCTGGTGGCCTAGTCGTTAGAGCATCTGCCTTGGATGTGTTTTCAAACACAGGCCGAGTCATACCAAAAACTTATAAAAACCTTACTAACAGCTGCCTCGCTGGGTGTTTAGCATTATGAGGTTAGTGTTAGGACTGGTCGGCCTGGTGTCATGATAATGTAACTGGGTGGGACATCATGCTACATGTCTGTGACATGATGCCCCAATGCTAGATATCACTATAAAAAGTGCCACACTGCAGACATTGTAGTGATATAACTGAAAAATTTTTAAAGCTACATTAAATATCCAAATAAATCTCCTCTCTCTCTCTCTCTCTCACACACACACACACACACACACACACACACTTACTAATGAACACTGTTCATCATTTCAATGTTCTGCAGAAAAGTCCTGACAATGAACAGCAGTAATACAACATTGCTTCCACTTACAAAGGCAAGAGGATCTCAACAGATATAGGTATAACATTTCAAAATTGAGTAATATTTTACTAAGTTTTAACTGAACACATCAGATAATATAGTAGATTTGTGACATTCTAGACAATAACAAAGCAACTCAACATAAATGATGCTGATGTCATCATTGCTAGAAAAATGATACCCAAGTGATGTCATTACTAGACAAGACAATATATTTATATAAATCAAAATTTCCTCTTTACAAACCTCGGGGAAGTCTCTTAGTACTTCAGACATTTCATTTCCTCGTTCTCCACAACCTACGTAAACGATGACATCACTGTTGGAGTATTTAGACAGAGATTGTGAGATGACTGTCTTACCACAACCAAAAGCCCCAGGTATGGCAGTTGTCCCTCCTTGCACGCACCTAGCATGGAAAACAAATTAAATTACTGGTAATTATCTTCTTCAATTTCTCCATTATCACTAATTCATAACTATATGTAAAGGATCGAAGGGACCATATGTTCAATATATAGGAATAAATGCCAGTGTTATATGTGATCTCTGTTGTTCGTAGTTGGACTCACATGTGTGAACTGCCAACAAAACACTCATCCACAACATTAAGATTCAACAACATTCTGCTCCTTGCCATACAGATGTTAATCCTGTCAGCAAGCTCTGTATTCCAACAAGAAAATATGCCACAATAAGATGGCAGTCTTGACAATTTAAGACACATACAATGAATAAAATAGATGGCTGATGTGGTATGCATTTCAGATGAGTTCTTTGCAAAGATAACACTATTTCAGACACTTGTACAGAGATTCCACTATGTTTATGCAACTACTGGTACTTCATATTGGCAAGGACAAAAAAGCACGTACAAGGCCGTTTCTTTTTTACTGGTAGAAAGGCTAATCAGCCAATATCATTAATGCATGGTCCATATGACTAAACAAATCTCGCAATGTGCATGTCCATGACATCAGAGGTCCAATAGTCATGTGATATCAACAATAAATCCCTTTCCAATGCAGCTGTATAAAATTTTTTTAAAAATAAATTAAAGTTACATAATGTTTGTACAAAGGAAAAAAGCATACTTAATTTCAACATATTTATTTAGAGAATGACCAGAAATGTAACACTGTTGCAACAAGGTGATGAAAACCAAATTCATCAAGCAGAGAGCACATGTAAATACAGTATTCACATGATACAAACAAAAACATCACAAACAAGTGCTTTTTGCTTGATGAATCTTTCTCCAGGTGATGGCAAATTACAACTGTTTGACAGCCAACTGATCCTGACCCAACACCCAACATAAAAGTCAAAATGGGGTGGAAAGGGTCAGAGGAAACTCGGACTATCTAATCCCATTCCATTACTGTCATGTCTATCAAGAACTTAATCTGCACACAATTGAAAACTTTAGTTCACTTAGAAAGTAAATACATGTCTACATGCACCACATACAATGTTCAATTTTAGTGGCTTGGTTCAAGTGAAAGCTTTCAACATCAGCATGGCTTATAAGATCACACAACTTGCAGTCATCGATAAACAGAAAGCGGCAAAATCCGAATCAAGCAGGTCCTTCAGCAAGCAAATGTGGTTATTAATTTGTTTTGAACAAAAACAAATAAAATATTGGATTAACATCTTTGAAATATGGGTGGTTTAATTTTCATTGCTTCACACACCAGCAATCAGTCGAACACAACAGTACTGACTGTAAAAATGTCCTGAAATAAAATATGGTTTTACACTAACTGAATTACTGTCAATGAAACATTATTACTAAATTATTATTATTATTATCCAACACAGGAATCAACTTTATTCAGTAATTTTTAATGGTGGGTCTGGTTGTTGTAAAGACTATTTTCTAAAGTTTTTCAAGCTCCATACAGCTCACAGCATGGTGGTAGTGATATTATCCTACCCAAGAGAGGTAATCCACCATGGATGCTTTTTATTAACTCCCTGCACCACCTCCTAATCTTTGCTTAGGGATATTGTGATGCCCTCCACCTGTCCACTGTCTATCCGACAAAAAACCTCCTCCTAAACTGTTACAAATTCCTCAAACCTGGTATGATACTTACCGATGTGATAACCATCTATAATAAAGTAAGATTTGGGGGACCCTATCCATAAGTCCTTGTTGGAAGTCTATGATCAATAATAAATAAACTGCAGTTACTGATATTTTTGATTATTTTGATTTTTTTAAACATGAAATGATATCATAAGGACACAAATGTAACAGGTTTTGGGGTACATCCTTGAGTCAAGGTGATTAGATGTGGTGTGCCATGGAAGTAGCTCTAGATTTCAATAATCCACAAATAGCAGGGTAGATTGAATGATACAAGGGATTACACTGTACACAAGAACTGAATGTCAAGTAAATAATATACTTTTAACCTTTCTCAATATAAAGGAAATGTTCACTGACAATGCTGGCAATATCTACATGACCCTTGGAGGAGGGCTGTACCTAAGATGGGGAACATGTTGCACACACACTCAATTTATTAATATTGCAATAAAGTATGTCGAAAACTTACGGAAACAAAGCATCTAACACTCTCTGACCAGTAAGGAGTGGATGATTTCCTGCAAGCTTCTCTGTGACTGGACGCATTTGACGTACTGGCCAGACCTGCAACATCGTAAACTTGGACTTCTCTCCTTCAAACTCTGTTTCAAGAACAACATCCTGTAAGAGATATTAAATTAAGTTTGATAATTAAATGAACAAATGTAATCCTTCAGGTAAACAAGTTTTCGTCATGTTTTGATGAAAAGACAATATTCACTTGATTTCATGGCAAATAACAGAAAGCCTTCAGGTATTCTATGATATCTTGGCATTTTAAAAAACAAACACAAACAAATTAGTTTCCACTTGACTATCTTCTTTGGAATAAGAATAACTGAGATTCATGGACTTAAAATTCTTCCAAATTTTAAACAAACATTCAAATGTCACCACACTCTAAAGTGCTGTTCTGACATGCATGTGAATTTAAGAACAAAATCACAAACCAAGAGAAATGAACAAATGTTCAGTGCTAAAGCTGTAAATTACATTTATGTCAATTTTTTACTTATATATTTTTGAAAAGAAATGTTAAGGTTTTAGCATGTAAAAGGTAAGAAAACCCTATTAAAATGATATAATCACATCTAATCATGCATGCTACTAGAGAGATAAAGCAGAATTATTAATCATGTTTCAAGCTGCAAGCTAAATCATCAAGTCTAGTGTGACTAAGGTTTCACAAACAGAGTAAATAGTACCATATTAATACCCACTTAACAGTCATGTCCAGCTACAAACAACATAGATCCTGATCTGCCATCACATGATGCACCAGCAGATAAGGGTCTATGTTGTTTGTTTTACTCCTAACAAAGTGCATAGATCTAGATCTCCATCACGTGATCGCAGATCAGGGTCAATGTAGCTTGCAGTTGGACCCAATTTATAAAGGATTAAATATAATAAATGTGCCAGACTGGGAATATGCAGAATGTTTATTGTTATTGTTTTGGTGTTGTATTATCTCAAATTCACCTCCTTAGGTACAGCGGTTAAAACTGTCTAACAGTGAGATTAAGCTAATAACAGTGCATAATATAGTCTCTGCTTTCACACCCACAAATTAATAAGCCAGTTCATTTACTAAATGGCACTATGTGTAAGGGTTACTGAAATAGGTGGATGTTGTTGTTGTAGGGTTTAACGCCATTTTTCAGCATACGATAGGCTATACATGCTGGCCAGTATAACTGGTGGAGGAAGAACCCTGGAAAACCCCAGGAAGAATCACCAAACCACGAGAAGCTACTGGCAAGCTTTCTCACATACCCATGTTAACCAAGCCTGAGACTTGAACCCACAGTGACAGAGGTGACATGGCAGTGATCTGTAACAGTGAGTGCTTTAGACCACTTGGCCACTCGGGGCCCCAACTAGGTGGTAACAAGTATGACTGAATGGATATGAAGGCATACATAACAAATAATTAATATAAAATTTCCAGCAGCTTAATGTAGGACCTTTAATAAAGGAATCACTTTTATATTCATCCCTGAATAAATGTTCTGCAGTTCATTACGTTTCACCTGTAAATTATATTATGATAAATAGCTTGCTGCTCATGCAGTTGACACAGGAATCAGACTATAAACAAACAAAATTCTACACATGTGATATTGCACCAAAGTTTATGCTGAATATAGCAACTGATATAAAAGATAAATCACTTTCAAAAACTTAAGCAGATGACCTTTATATTGTTGACAATGTCATCACTACTGTACAGTTGATACCTGTGACTCATTACTCAAAGGTGAGAAATAGTTTTGAAGTACTATTTGGCTTTACATTGATATCATACGATCCGGGCTCTGCAATGTATCTTATTGTTCCCTTGGCTTTTGGTGGCAACATAAGCTTGTGTTTGATGAGAATGTTTTCATACACCACTCCATAGACATCTCCACCTGTAATGTGGCTTCCCACCTGCAAAAATGAAAATGGCACAATTTTAAACAAACACCATCTTGCCTGAATAAATTGACCAAAAGGTTGCCCATGATTGCTTTGGCAATTGTACAGTTTTTGTCTCTATGCCATTTTACACACACTGGCTATTAGAGCTGAAACAAATAACTGAACATTTAAAACTGAATACTTTTTCATGAATATTTGAATAGTAAATTGGTATTTGAGTATTCATTTGCTTAGTGAAATCTAAAACCAGACTTGGCAGTCAATCAAACTGAACACTTGCACTCCTTCTGTCAAAAATAAGAAAAATTTTGATAACTCCAACTCCTCTTCACCCAGACATGACAAGGTGACTAACCCACACAGTTCAAAACCTGACCTCTCACTAATTTCATGCTAATTTTCCTATACTGTCTGTATGTTCACCCACTCATACATTATATAACATAAAGAATATTCCAAATTTGTTCCCCATGTGAGATTTCAGTAGTGATGTCATTATTTAATGACCAATTTGACATGATGTCTTCTATTTCTACATATCTCGTCTACTTTGATCCAATTTTGAAGGTACACACTTCCAGTATACCAGCAGTGAATAAGCAACTTTAAATTCTGGTTGGTAGTTATTGTTTACCCTTGACTGTAGTTTATGTTTAACCCGATTAGTAACAATCCTTGCAACCAATCAGAACTTAATATGGATTATTCACTGCATGAGATAAAATCCTCATTAGCCTGTTAATTTATTACCCTGATATCAGTCTTCTGCTACAGTCTGGTAAAAATATAATAACATCAGATTAAGACAATAATGTGATCACAATTTCTTTTTCAATATTCTTTTAACAGTCTAAACAAATCAAAATAAATTATGAATTTCTGTACAGTGACTATCAGCAACGCACTTATCACCTGGAAACACTCAAATGCTCATGACGATGGGTAATGCTCAAGATTACATAATGGTCTGAATAAACCTCAATTTTACAATGTTCTGAAGAAGGTTTTTCTGTCAACAGCATCCTAGAAGTCAAATAGTTTTGTTCTGATTCAAGTTCTTGATTCACCCTCATTGTAATACATACATGAGAACTTACTGTTGCTCCAAATTTTCTTAATTTATGGAATAATTTTTTTAAAACGATCATGCACTATTTACAGAGATAACTGGACATACCCTGAGATTTCCAAATGGCTCAAAATCCCACTTCTTTGATCTATCCAGGGCAGGTGTGTTAACTCCCTTTGGAATGTAAATGCTCTTTGTCAAGTTGCAAATGTCTTCCAAGGGACGCTGAATGCCTGGAGAAAGACGGGGAAAAAAAAACAACAAACAATCAAACAAACTTTTTATTGTCAAATATAAAAATTTTGAATATTATGTGGAATTATGTATACAGACCCTGAAAAAGGTAATTATACCAAATTCACATTTAATTTTTGTTTCATTTACATTCCATTTGAATTCCATGTGAACTTCATAGGTGTTCTAGGAGTCACTGTAGCTCAGTTAGTAGTGTGTCAAATGTGTAAAACACTGGTCATAAGTTTAATACCCACCCAGCCAACCCAGCTGCCTCAGAAAAATGCTTACATGATGTTGATAACTGAAACAAAAGTCACAGGAAAGAAAATTATAAAGTTAGAAATAGTATAAAAATCCCTATATAATCTTAAACTGGCTGTGCTGACTTTCAGGCAAAAATAAGCTTAATAAGTGTGTCATAATGAAAAAAATATCAACAACTCACCAACATATCCTTTACTTGGTGTATTTGATAAGAGAAGTTTATAATCTTGAACCAATAAATATCTTCTGAATTATTAAGTACTAATTCAGTTATAGACAATCACCAACCCATATAAATTTTAAGTGGTATTGTTTGAACCCTTAGATACAGAAAACTATCAATTTTTTAAACAGTTCAATACTCCAACATTTCATACAGGTCCTGATCTGTCCTTAAGAACAAATCAGGTTCAATGCCAAAGAACCTGGGAAACATCAGAATAATATACTTCCTCAACCCAAGTGTATAAATCACCAGATTGGTATTTATCATGAAAAGATGGTATTTATCATGAAAAAATATGAATTGGTAATGTTTACTTACCATCAAAAATACTACCCATAATTCCCGGTCCAAGCTCAACAGAAAGAGGTTTGCCAGTCCTCAGGACTGGGTCACCAACAGTGACACCAGCTGTATGAAGCTAAGGAGTACTATTATCAACAGAGTGAAAACTGAAACAGCTTCAGTAACAACTTTAATATTCTAAGTGTTCTTTAAAATTAGGGATGAACACTTTCATGACATTTTACAACATTTTTATCAAAATAATTTCATTAACTCATTCCATATTATAGAATCTAACTTCTTAAATGTATGTAATGTATATTAAAGTACATCTTTGCTAGCCAAGATTCCGATATGTTAATCTTATCTACACCTTGACAGAATAATCAGATATTTTAGTGCTTTGGGTCTGAGAATTTCACTGGATGCGGCAGCAGGCCACTGCATCCAATTAAACTCAACTTTTTCAAGTTTGAACACTGTTCACACATAATTGAGACAAGGGGAGCACACAACTGGAATGGACATGTAAATAAGCAATTTTCCACTGCTGGTCTCTGTTTGTACAAAACATCCTTTCCCTCAAATACACCTGTAATGGCTTCTCTCTGGTGTTTGTGTGTGATTTGGATTTTTAACGTAGCTTTAACAATTTTTCAGTCATATCGCTACAATATCTGCAGTGTGGCAGTTTATAGTGATGTCCAGCACTGGGGCATCATGCCGCAGACATGTAGCATGATGTCCCACCCAGTCACATTATCCTGACACCAGGTCAACCAGTCCTAACACTAACTTCTTAATGCGTAGTGGCAAGTGAGGCAGCTGTTAGTACCATTTTTGAAAGTCTTTGGTATGACTCGGCTGAGGATCGAACCCATGACCTCCCGCATCCAAGGCTAACGCTCTAACCACTAGGCCACCGGAGTGGTGTACTTATCTCTGGTATGTGGTCACACTTTTTATGTAAAACTTACAAAGTATCCTTTAAGTGAATTGCCTCCAACATTTTTTAGTCATGCACAATACACCGCTGTACATGTTGCTGGTTAGTTGGCATTACACACTAATAGAGGCAACTTATGAAATCCAATAGATGTTGCTAGGACAAAGCAGTGAAATATCTGATTGATCGCCAAAGTGTAGATTGGGTTAAGATATATTGGACCTTTGGCCAGCAAAGATGATTAAAGTAACTTTTATAGGGTAAGTATCATTTTGTATCAATTCTCCACCTCTTGTATCGACATGTATATTGGTATGGTAAAAATAATGATGCACTGATATATCGATGAATTGTTTCACCTGTAATGTATGTATGTGTGTATGCATGCATGCATGTATGTATGTACGCATGCATGCATGTACAGTCCTGGAAATTTGCAATGGAACCTTATGCATTACCAATAAAGAGGTCAAAGTTGACCTGATATCGCTAACTTTGTCTAAAAAGCAAATGTAGCAATATTACATGAATTTAGATATAAGATTATTGTGGCATGGGTTCCAAAACTTCATGTACATGTATTTCTCTCATACATGAAAAAATATTTTTCTGCTTAAAAGTGCGCAAAATAATTTGTAAAAAGATCATCATTTTGAAGGAGAGATCATGTATAAATTCAAAAATAAAATGATCATGGTGTAGCTCCTGAAATTTCAAAATATTACCAATTTCTTGAAGTTTTGAAAAAAATAATCATCAGAAATATGAGCATCTGATTCAATGGCAGGGCCTTTTGAGAACTCTGATCTTAGTTTATTGTTGAAACATGTCAGCTCATACTGTGATTTAAGATGGTAACTATGCCAATGAAGCATGTATTTTTGTACCCACTTTTATTACCCCACACAACCCCAGCCATTTTTAGTACATACTTCATTTTCTTCAGCTAACTGACTTGGTTGGTTATAACATGATTTGGTACATAATGAGGTCAAGTTTTACAGACCCGACCATCGTGTTATAGCGGAGTCACATTGTATTAAGTAGAAAAAACTAGTGATATCAGACATCTTTAAGTGTTTCTACCTTGCGGCTAACTTTAATTTAGATGAGCCATTCTAGAGAAAAAGACAGAAACAGATGGTTCATACTGTTGCTACAGAAGGCACATTCATGCTAAGGGAGCCACCTTGGACGTAATGTTCATAAAGCATGTCCAAAGAAACAAAAACATTTGATCAAATGTGCTGGGCTTTATAATAATCTGCTAAGGAATCCACTCCATACAGTTCTGATACAGGGGCCCCGAGTGGCTGAGTGGTCTAAAGCGCTGACCGTTACGGATCACTGCCTTCTCACCTCTGTCTGCGTGAGTTCAAGTCCAGGCTCAGCTAATGTGGGTACGTGAGAAAGCTTGCCAGTAGCTTCTCATGGGTTGGTGGTTCTTCCCGGGGTTTTCCAGGGTTCTTCCTCCACCACTAATACTGGCCGCCATGTATAGCCTATCTTGTGCTGAAAAATGGCGTTAAACCCTATAACAACAACAGTTATGATACAACATTTCCCAAGGAAGAAAAGCATCACTGAAATTGTTCCTGTGAGTTTTTGCAAAGAAGTTGAAAATAGCAATGCAGCTAGACAACACACCATATGCCCATTTGACCTTGTAACATCAGTGTAACTTTCATTCCGAAAACACACTGACCTGAGGCTACAAGCTAGCTTGACATTTGCTCAATACTAACAAACTGACCAATCAAATGAGGGCAAACATAATTTTGCTGGTTCTGTCATGAGACACAGACTGGACCACCAGTAATCCTAAACTTGAACCAAATGTCCTGCAAAAAGTAACAAATCAATTTTCAAGACTGGGTAAAATATAAAAGGTATAAATACAGAAATTCTTTAAAAAGTATGTAACAAAAATAATGGCAAATTAGGTAAAACCCTAAAGTACTGAGGCAAAATTTCTTATATAAACCTCATTCTCCAAGTCCAAGATCTAGTCTGATGGTATATCATCAAAAAGCTTCACAAAAATTTCTGTCTCAAGGAATGAACTCCAGCTGAGGTTCAAATCTGCTTATGGTTGAAAAAAAAAAAAAGCCCTAAATATTTGCAATCTTCCCTAAAGGAACAATACAACCGACAAGATAGATTTGGGTCATCATGTATTTCATGCAATCAAGATAAGTATATACAAACAGTTTTGATTTTGAAAATTTGAACCATTATCTTTTGCTGTTGTTGACACTGAATTGTTTATAGTTTTAAATAAATATTATTTATTATATCAGTGTCTATGACCTAACTAATCAGGGATTGTCCTGGGCTTCACCAATGTGGCAAATTGCGCTTTTTTTTCCCTTAATGGCGACAAAGTATACTATGCTGCGATTTTTTTGGTGACAGCTTTTTCACTGTTTAATTTGTTCCTACAATCATATATTTGGAGTGGAGAAATTCAAAGGGACCATGAAAGGAAGCCACAAACTTGGATACACAATGCACTGGAATCTTATTACATAAAAGAAATCCTTTGTTCGTATTTACAAACCCATCTTTACAGTGCACTGTTACATCATAATCCGCTTATGTTCACATCTGGCCTGAGTACTGTATGCTGTGATATACTCAATCATGCTACCGGACTATACCTACAATTGACCGACCTCTGAAGATGCGAACAGAAACAGCTACAATTAACTGAACGATGGCTAATCCTTGTTTTTTTTAAAAATATACCAATAAAATAGTTTTGCTGAAACTTCAGAGAAAACTGATTACCTTTGAAGTACCGATTGCTGTGTATAAATACAAAGCAAATGGAAAAAAATCTCAATCAGAATTATATACTGTCAACAGTGCAACATTATCATGGGTAAACGTAAGTTAGACGTTGCATGTTCATCATCTCATCCTAAGAGTAAGTTAACAAAATTAACAGCGTTTGGATTTAGTGCAAATTCATCAGACAACACAGTCACTAAACCTGATGTTATATCTGGCAGTCCAACATCATTTTCATGTAGTGATGGTAGTAATGCTTTAAGTGCAACGCCACATTATGATGAACGGGTCAAAAGTTCCTGAAAATTTCTCGACAGCTGGAAACTTGGGCGTCCGTGGCTGAGATATGATACAAAGATAAAGCAGATGTTCTCTGTTATATGTATCAAGGCACAAGTCGTCAATTCATTTACAACTGGCTGTGATATTCTGAAGAAGGAGTGTGTCCCCAAACATGAATCCAGGCGGGGTAAGCAATATGTGTTAATTTTGCTCATTGATCTTTTACTTTTGCCGTCAATCATGTGTTACGACTGCAGGGACTTAAACTATGCAACAAGAAATAGCAAAAGAAACAAGTTTTTCATAATTGAAAATAATTTATTTCTCAAAATACAGGAGTGAAAAAATTAATTTAACTTACAGCATGGTGAATGAATTCCTATTTCCTAAAAGTCCTATCAATTCCAATAGTTCCAAGAAATCTGAATACGTTCCAACGAAAAATGCCCGTTCTGTGTTGAAGTTTCAAATGTACAGAAAGAATTAATTTCCAAAGAATTCAAATAGTCGTTGAATAAATTTAGTTAATGCCGTACAGTTATTCTAGCATGTCATGCAAAAAAATAATCTTTTCAAAAGCCAAGTCGGGAGATTGAATCCGAAAACACGCAGATTGGGATCTACCATTGGGAAGCTTTTTGCGGCATATTTAAGCATCGTTTTCATCAAATATTATCTGATTTTTCAGGTCCAATACACGTGAAATTCTCAAAAAGGACACGACGTTTCTCCCCGTGGAGTGCATTATTTGCCCCCCCCCCAACATGACCCCATTTCATATTCTATATAATAGCTGAACATCATACTTAAGCCTCTTCGACATACTTCAATGAAACCGCCTGTTCTACAGTTAGTGAAAGCACTAGCAACTGATTGACAAATAAACCATGCCCTTTTTTTTAATAACGAACAATGCCTAAAATGGGTGTGAATTTATGTATGGAGATGTACTTTGTGAAGCTAGCGATAAAAGGAGGGAGGGCCATTTAATTACTGAATGCATGAAATCGACGGTCGCATTATACGCCACTTATCTTACATTGCAAAGTACGATCATAGGGTTTTAGTATTAAAATGTCATTAACAAAAGTTCCTTACAAAACTATTATTTGGAAAATAATATACATAATATAGATTTGCTTAATAACTGATGTTTCTATAACAAAAATGAGCTAGACACTGCAGATGTCAG
The DNA here is from genome assembly GCA_016617855.1 of Megalonaias nervosa. NCBI lineage: Eukaryota > Metazoa > Mollusca > Bivalvia > Unionida > Unionidae > Megalonaias > Megalonaias nervosa. The sequence continues at coordinate 50,540 of JAECUM010005683.1, forward strand.
GAAAGTAGATATTTTACATTTGATAATGCATTTTTGTTCAGGTGACAACATTCATACCTATGCACTAACGGTTATGCGGGATGCAAAGACCATGGAAGTAGCGAAGATGGCAGCTATTAGTAAAAGTACTACTGGTGTCACCTGTCAGCACAGAAGACTGTGAACATGGATTCAGTAAGATGAACCTCATAAAAACTGACATCAGAAATAAACTCGGCATCTGAACTCTAGAGAATTTAGAGAGAATCAGCATGTACAGATGTGAAGAATTAGGCTTTGAAACTACATTCAACAAGTGAGCAGCTCTAAAATCGCGACCGATCATCATGTGACATTCTATAACATTTTAATAGTGCAAAACAGTCATGTAATGATTTATTTTGTAATATTATAGATGTATTGCTTGTTGTCAATAAAGTAATAACTATCCTATCTTTTTCAATTTTCTTTGTGTATTACATTAATAGACTTGGAAAAATATTCACTACTTGTTCTGGTGACATTTTTTGAAAATTGGCGACAAAATATTGAGGTTGGCGATATTTTTGGCGACAACTTTTTAAAAGCCAGGACCATCCCTGTGAAGGCCTGTATTATTCATTCAGCAGTTGTGTATCACACAGGTATTGAGAATATTTTCTCACCCATGCTACAGCGAAATCTAGCTGTTTGCTAACCTTACTTTTCTTATCTCAGTCTAGTCATCTCAGACCAGTCGTCTCAGTCAAGGTGTCCACGCGCTCAGAACTACTTTTAAAAAAAGAAACCCTTGTTGTCTTCTGCTGTGCCTGATGTAGTTGTTCTAAGATCAAACAACAACAACAACAACAAATACATAACAAAAACATAGTAACTTAAGGTCAATCCATCTTTGAGAACACACCATACAAAAACATTTCGAGAGAGACAAAGACACACACTCACACGAAGTCGAGCTTTTTGGTATTATGCTAGTTCATTCCCCACAGCATGGTAAATTTTATCCTATATGCAAGCCTAGCTCAGTACATTTTCAAGTAAGTATCATTAAATGTAGCTAAAGCTACCTAACTAGTTTTAAATACTTCGTGTGAAACAAATTATAGACTGTTAGCAAGCCTCGTGGGGAGACAAATAATGTAACCCCTTGACTGGGATTTTCCTTGTCTCGATCCAAACCCCAACATAGATTCTATATATATTATAGCTTGTTAACTGTAATATTCTATGGATTTAAATGACAGTAACATGGGGAAAAACGTGTACAACCTTAAAATATTTAATGTGATGTTACATCTGTAGTACACTGTAATTGCTGCATTAATGCCAATTATTTGCCAACTCTATATATATATATATATATATATATATATATATATATATATATATATATATAGATACATACATATGTATATATATATGTATATATATATATATATAGAGAGAGAGAGAGATAGATATGATGACATTATCAGAATATGTATAATTATAAATGAAATATTTATAGCATAAAAAATCAATGATTATTTCCATTTCAGGGTGCCACCCAACTCTCAGACCTTAAAGTAGATATGCACACATCGTATGACAGTCACAAAAGCACCAGTGAGTTTCAGTAGTCATTGGCCGATGTAATAGTTGACGAAATGGTTACCGAGGTCAAGGAATGTCGTGTTTACAGTATCATGCTTGATGAGAGCACAGATGTTTCAGTACATCAGAATTTGGTTGTTTATGTTAGGTACTTAACTATTTTGGTTGGCAGTGTTGAACCAGTTACACACTTTCTAGGTATTCGTCAACTTCAAACTGCAAATGCAGAATCTATATATTCAGAGTTGTTAGGTTTAATTAAGTCATTTGGTTTTAGTCTGGACAATCTGGTTGGTGTGTCAACCAATGGTGCTGCAGTCATGTTGGGTTGCAAGAATGGTGTTGTTACCAGGCTGAAGGAGGCTACTAAAGGTTTGCTTGCAACTCACTGCACTGCACATAGATTAGCTCTTGGTACAGGTACTGCAGTTGACAAGGTTCGATACATGGTCAAGTTTCAAGATATACTGAATAATATTTACAAGTATTTTGCATATTCCCCCGGTAATATGTGCAGGCTTGAGGCTATTCAGTCAGTGTTGGAGGCTTCTCACACTCGTTTGCATCAGGTATTCCACACAAGGTAGCTGAGTTTTGAAGGTAGTGTGCAGGCAGTTGTTGATATTTTTTTCCACTCTAGTTAGTGTCTTCTTGGAAGACAAGTCTGCAAAGGCTCTTGCACTGTATAAGCCCATTGCTTGTTTCAAATCTGCTTATACAGCACACTATGTGGCTGACATTCTGAGGCATTTGGCAGTTCTGTGTCAAGCTTATCAGAGATCTGATATTGACTTTACCGAGGTTAATCCCTTTCTCCACTCTGCTGTTGAGATACCTGAAAGTCTGAGGTCAGAGTCTGGCAGTAATATTTCTAGGATTCTTTCTGAGATTCCAGCAGAACCAAGTTTAGATTCATCAGGTTTGTGTACTTTTGAGTACAAAGGCCATACAATTAGCAATGGTGCTAAGCAAAGGTTGGAGGCTGCATGGTCTTGTGCCAAATTTGTAGATATTGTTATTGACAACCTAAAGTCAAGGTTCACAGAGGAGGGGGATTCGATAGTTTTAAGTGCTCTAACCAAGTTGTTTGATCCCTATTTGTATGGCTCACAGGCTAACAGTTCCATTCTTTCAGAGGTTTCGGGTACTGTTTCAGATTACTTGTCTACTTGTGGGTTAGGTAATCAGTCAGAGGTTACTCAGGAGTTGGCTGGCTTTGTGGCTTATGCTAGGGTTCAAGTTCTCAGGAATGGTAAGGTGTATAGAGGTGTTAAGGACTTGATTCAGCTGGGAGTGAGATTCAGGGCAACATATCCTTGCGCATCTGTGGATGCTGAGAGACTAATGGGGTCACCTGTCAGCACTGTAGACTGAACGTGGATTCAGTAAGATGAACCTCATAAAAACTGACATCAGAAATAAACTCAGCATCTCAACTCTAGAGAATTTAATGAGAATCAGCATGTACAGATGCAAAGAATTAGACTCTGAAACTGCATTCAACAAGTGGGCAGCCCTAAAATCGCAACAGATCATCATGTGACATTCTATAACATTTTAATAGTGCAAAACAGTCATGTAATGATTTATTTTGTAATATTATAGCTGTATTGCTTGTTGTCAAAAAAGTAATAACTATCCCATCTTTTTCAATTTTCACTGTCTATTACATTAATAGACTTGGAAAAATATTCACTATTTGTTCTGGCAACAGTTCTTGAAAATTGGCGACAAAATATTGAGGTTGGCGATTTTTTTGGGCAATAACTTTTTAAAAGCCAGGACCATCCCTGCTAATAATGAAATGTGGTTCTCCCCATTTTTGATGACTCGAGTCACAAGAAACTTGTCTAGCCCATTTCCAATAAGAAACAAGTTATTTCTCCATTTTCCAACTGTGTTATCATTCCACCTCTCGTTTCATTGTTCTAGAAGAATTATCTAAAAACATGAAGCACAGATAAAATTCCTTTAAATGATGTCCAAAAATTACAAAGCATAAAAAAATATGGCACAATTATCTTTGGTGTCCAAAGACATACAGAAAATATAGTAAATGAGGTACCATTTCCATCTAAATCTCAATGGGGTCAAACTCGATGTCAGACTTTTGTTTTGTAGAGCCATGCCTGTTGCATATGTGTTTGTATAAAGTAAACATAACAATTCAGAAAAAGATACATGTATCTTCGTAAACTTGAATGGTAGCCATATCTCCTTCCAGTCGAATGATTTCTCCCACCAGTTCAGAATGTCCTACACGGACCAACTCGTACATAGCTGACCCAGACATGCTCTGGGCTGTGACAACTGCAAAAAAGAATGAAATTTGAATTTATCAGAAAACATTTGCATTTATAATTGTCATAATTTTATATCCTTGGAATTTAGTGCCAGACAATCTGTTAATACCTACAACCCTCGAATGGACCGATGCTTTACTGGTTGAAAAGATTTTCAAGAAGGATACCATGACAGCCAAACCTGATGTTCGAGGGAATCCATTTTCATTCCAGACCAACTAGACCTTACGATGAACACATAAACTTTCATGGCAAACCTCATATTAGTTTTGGATAAATAGCATTAAGAAAACTTGTGCAAACTGACGATGGACACCATGCCACAACATAAGCTCTTCTGGTGTTTTTGGTTTTATGGGTTCAACACCTTTTTCAGCATATAATAGACTATACATTGTGGCCAGCATAGCTGGTGGGGGAAGAAAGTGAGAAAACCCTAAGAAGAACTAATGACCTATGGGAAACTACTGGCACACATCCTCACATACCCACATTGGCAGAGTCAAGACCCTAACACATGCAGGCAGGTGAGATGTCAATGATCAATAAAGGAGAGAACCTTAGACTACTTGGCCAACAGTGGTCCCAACCGGCAGAGCAACCCCCCCCCCCCAAAAAACATTTTCTGAGATAGGGTAGCAAGTTTTGAAAGCTAGGAAAATCCTTTAACACTAACATACCAGGTCCAGATACAGCATACACATATCCAAACAGAGACTCCTTGTCTGTATCTCTGATCTTCTGGGTTGCTTTAGCCCTTTCTAATCCGCCAGCCTAAAACATGAAAAGTAAAATCTATATATCAGCATTTTATTATCAGTATATTAAGTTAATAAAAAAATATATTCATTTAGAACTTAATATGCGCCTCTAAAACATGAACTGTACTCCATATACCTTTTAAACTTCAGTAGTCACAAGGTGATTTACATCAAAATGTTCATGTATGCAAAAAAAAAAAATCATTTATTGGTCAGCAGATTTTTAAACAAAGATTCAGGAGCCATCATCAACCATCTTTGATCCCTTTATTACTGTTAACACCTCAAAAAAACATTCCACATCTGGCCTAAATTCTCCAGATTTCAACAATTAGGTAACCTATTAACAGCTTGTTGTTTACATGTTAGACTACAATAGATCATACGACAGCAATACCTTTTCTTTTTAAATATAACAGGAAAATAGTTCTGCTGAAACTTCAAAGAAAACCGATTACCTTTGAAGCACCAATCATTCTATGTGTGTGTGTGTGTCTATATATATACAAATAATACTATCATACAGGTTAGAGAATTTTTTGATTCGTACTCTACGGAGATTCGAACCCAGGTCCGCGGGTAAACGGCACCCATCGCCTTGCCTGCACCATATTCCTTCACGACTAAGCAGCATCACCAAAAAATGATGGCGCTGAATCGGTGTTATATGCACTCGTGCACAGTAGACACACTCGCATGACGACCTGGTAACTAATTCTCATCTATCTATGCAGTTGTTCCGGATTCCTATGAAAGAAATCAAGGTATACTCTAACCTGTATGATAGTATTATTTGTATTAAATATTAATTCTGCCTACTATTATCAAGCATTCTTCTATAGAATCCAGGGATAGCACTTTCCATTCTGTCTGGTGTATATTAATAATTCTATATAATTAAGCCTTTATACCTTGATTTCTTTCATAGGAATCCAGAACGACTGTGTAGATATATGAGAATTAGTTACCAGGTCGTCATGCGAGTGTGTCTGCTACACATGAGTGCATATAACACTGATTCAGTGCCATCATTTTTTGGTGATGCGTGCTTAGTCGTGAAGAAATATGGGCTGGTGCGTGCAGGCAAGGCGATGGGTGCCATTTACCCGCTGACCTGGGTTCGAATCTCCATAGAGTACAAATCAAAAAATTCTCTAACCTGTATGATAGTATTATTTGTATTAAATATTAATTCTGCCTATTATTTTATCAAGCATTCTTCTATAGAATCCAGGGATAGCACTTTCCTTCTGTCTGGTGTATATTTATAATTTTATATATATATATATATATATATATATATATATATATATATATATATACACACACACACACACACACACACACACTATGCAAATGAAAAAATAAATTCTGTCTTGATGTTCTACAATTATTTGATGTTGTTGCAGCAATAACAAATGGGCATTTGGTCCTTCAGAGAGGGCTTTTAGAGTTGTCTTCAATAACATAAGCACCTTTACCAAAGCAAGCCAACTACCTTTGATCAAAGGAAGTCAGGAACAAGCTTAAATAAAAGCATGGTTTCATTTTTCATAGTGATTGGAACATATTTATTTTGCAATGAAGGTTTCCTGTTTGCAACCAAAAAGTTCATGCTTACAATTTTGCTGCAGCAATATATTTATTGTTTAAAAATACTGGAAATAGTATTTGGATTTTACGCTGCCATTGCTACCAATGGCAGCATAAAATCTAAATTATATCTTCAATATTTTAAAACAATATCTGGCCATCAACTTAAAAGAAGGTGGACTTCTGGTAAGAATATTTGTCAAACTTTAATAGCCTCATCCCCTTGGTAGCCTCAGCATGATGGAAGTTGTCTCTAGCTGACAAAAATCTAGGCCAATTTAAGCATATATATATGTAGCATATAAACAACTATACAGCCACGTGCTACTAGGATAATAAATATCCGAGTGTTTGTTGACAATAGGATACAGATCAAACGAGGACTACACATTTTACATATATAAGTGTTGTAGATGTGTTTTCTAAGGGGATTTGACTGATACATGAATTTTTCTAAAATATGATCTAATACAGTCCTACCCGTTTATGTCGACATCCTCGGGCCTGAGGAAATATTGTCGACATAGGCAGATGTCGAGATAAGTGTTGGGGGGGGGTCTGAGAAAAAGATACAAGTTAAATTCGTCAGTAAGGGGTGACCTGTCGTCAGTAGCATTTACACTTTGACAAAACAAACAATGGAAATTTTGAGTACATGAAGACAAAACCAGTGTGAAATACACTTGTATATTGACAAATTACATTTTGGTTACCTTTGTGTAATAAAATCCACAATAAAATATTACATCGGTCACATTCTGGTATGAAAAACAATCACTACGATATTCAATGTCATTAGCACATGGTTGCATAGTTATTTACATGCTTCAAGTACATGTACTTAAATTGGCCTAGATTTTGGTCAGTCTGTTCCCATCTTATTGAGGCTAACAAGGGGATGGGGCTATTCACAGGGATATGAAAACAAGTCAACAAGTTGGTTCAAACAGCACATGTATTTAGTTACAGAAGTCATTGTGAAAAGTACATAGAAGTGAACAAGAAATATGCGGCTGATATGATTAATTAAGGCATAATATTGACACATGCTAATGAGGTATTAAAAGAAAATGGACCTTGCAATACAATACTGTAACAATGTCAGCTCAAGTGGTATACATTTAAAATATGTCCCGGAGATAACAAGTTATGAATTTAATCTGCGTTTTACACTGCCGTTGGTAGCCATCGTAAATATAAATAAAGTTAAAAAGGAAACTTTCACAGCACAATAAATTTGTTTTAATCACTGATCACTTTGGAAAATGCAAGAATTGATCAGATTTCATTGCTTTTATTTAAGTCGCCGCGAGAGGCCAACTTTATAGGACCAAACAAACGCCTGTTTTTTATCCGACCGCGACATTAAAGCCTGGCGGCAAGATCAACTAATTGTTGAATAAATTGGAACTGGCAGCTTGTCGACATAAATGATTAGAAAACAAAGGATTTGTTCAAGCTGGGACCAAGGGCTTCTTTCGGCATAAATGATTAGGCGGGACAATTAAAGCATGGCGGCAAGATCAACTAATTGTTGAACAAAGTATGGGTCGGAACTGGCAGCTTGTTGACATAAATGATTAAAAAACAAAGGATTTGTTCAAGATGGGACCAAGCGCTTCTGTCAACATGTACGTTTTTTTTTTTATCTCGACGTCGACATAAGCATGACAATTTTGGTAGTAATAGTAGACCAAGGGACCAGGACTTTGCTTTTTTGTCAAAATAGGCGGCTTGTCGACATAAGTGATGTCGATATAAGTGGGTAGGACTGTACTCGAATTTGCGAATTTTTATATGCATGTATATTGTTTAATACATTGTGGAGTATACTACAAAAATGTAAGTTGTCAATATACAAAATGTATTTCAGACTAGTTGTCTCCATTTAATCAAAATTTCCAGTTGTTTTTGTTTCTCTCTCTCTCGCTATACTTCCTAGTCACTGACAACAAGTTATCTCTTAAAAATTTCACTTGTATGCAAAATTTCAATCTATTTCCAGCCCGCCCCCTTTATAAATGTCCATTTATGTTGACAATATTACCTTGGTCCTTAGGATGTCGAGACAAATGGATAGAACTCTTCTAAAGAAAATGGCAACAATTTTTTTGAAATTGGTGACAAAATATTGAGGTTGCAATATCGCTGCAAGAGGGCATATAGCATTTATGATGAATGCACTGCAACCAAATTTAAAGACAGAACTAAGACATAAGTAGCACTTAACAAAGTTCATTTAATTGGTATTTATTTCTTAAAGTGCTGCCACTAGTAGGCATTACTGATATTTTCTTGGATCAAAATACCAGTGAAATATTGATGTTTATAGTGTGCTGAGATCTCTTTTGAAGCAAAGGAAACTTAACAAATACATGACTTCTTATTAAAATTTGAAGACTAATGATGTTGAATCAGATAAGGGTAAATAGTTTTGGGGTTTTCAACTTTAAAAAATGGCATTCACATCTGACCCACCAATACATAAGTGGATTCACAAGTTATCGAGGGAGAGGTTTAGCATATATTTTAAATAAGCATTTGCAAAACCTCTTCAAGGAATGCAAGGCTATGTGTGTGTGTGTGTGTGTGTGTGTGTGTGTTTTGGAATTTTAATGTAGCTTTAACAATTTTTCAGTCATATCGCTATTATGCCTGCAGTGTGGCAGTTTATAGTGATGTCTAGCACTGGGGCATCATGCAGCAGACATGTACCATGATGTCCCACCCAGTCACATTATCCAGACACCAGGCCGACCAATCCTAACACTAACATCTTAATGCTAAGCACCAGGTGAGGCAGCTGTTAGTACCATTTTTATAAGTCTTTGGTATGGCTGGGGATCGAACCTGCAACCTCCCACATCCGAGGTGGAAGCTCTAACCACTACACCACCAGAGTGGTCAAATGCAAGGCTATGACAGAATGTTTGTTTCAGGTCACAATGTACCAATCAAATTTAGCTTCCTAACCATTTTCATATAAAACTAAAGTGCCCTGATATGCAAATAGCTGCTTGGACCAAGTTAAAAAATGTTTGATTCTGGTTACCCAACTTACCCTGGCTCTACTTGTTCCTGCTTATCCTACAATTGGGGGCAACACATTTTCAAAAAAATAAAAGAAACAAAAAATCTCGGGAATAAAAAAAATTTCATATAACCAAGTTCAATTCATGTTCTTTATTGCTTTTATTACATATTTCAGGATGAAAAAATATTAGACAATTAAAATCTACTTCTAATATGTTTATGCATCAGGTACATCTCTTCATGTAGTTATAATTAAAGACAAGAAACAATTTTTTTTACCCTAAGACTCACAAGGTCATGCATATTTTGTAGGTCATATGAAAGTTCAACACATGATAACGTATATCTCAAGATCAATTTAACAATGATACAGCCAGCATATTAAATCAGTGATTGTTATATTTCTTCCCAATTACTCTTTAGTGGATTTGTTTGTAGGGGTATATTCAAGATGAAACAGGTTTTATATTTTGCACATTTAGAAACGGGAAAGATTCACGTATATCACAAAGTTTAGACCCTACTAAGAAAAAATGTAAAATGCATGTACTGGACTATCAAAACTAAGTCAAAATCATTCTAACCTTCAAAATATTTACTCAAAATATAATTATTTTCCCCATGCAAGTACTATGTCCCCAAAGCTGCTCCAATTCATAAATAATTTGAACGATACATGATGCTTTCATGACCAACAGATGAATATTTCATCATCTTAGTGATTATTTTTCATGAAATTGGCCATATTTACATGAACCGACGACGTGTGAAAGGACTTTAATCAGCAGTTTAGCTACTAAACCCAGAAACCAGTATACCCGACGCAGAGGATTCAAGTTCCATAGAAATATTACTGTAACAATATCAAAACGATAATCTGAAATTCATTAAAAATTAATGTATAAATGTGTATAAAGATTGTATTCCTGTCATTATCTTTGCCTCAATCAACACAAAACAAATTTATATGCTTACCATTTTGTTCGATTTATCCGGTGACTCTCAATCAGATGCTTCTCTATCATATGATGTCGGCCACTTCCGTTATTGGGACTTCCTTCCGGTTATTTAATATTTTAATACAAGAAACGAAATTCCGACCCCAGTATATGTCATATGCTTTGCGTTTATTGAACCACAGGAGTCTGCAGTTTTATCAATAAAGTACGACGAAATTTCTGACAACATGAAATCACCTTATCGGTATTAAAAATTAACATTTCGTCGTGCTTTATTGATAAAACTGCAGACTCCTGTGACTGAACGCAGTGAAATTAATTTAGAATAGTTATAGCAGGAAAAGAAAAAGTTGTGATTTTTATCTGGCGCCCAAATAAAATTATTTTTTGTATGGACAAGAAGTGGTATACTTTATTTATTAAGATTATTTGTTAGGATATTTGTGAATTTAGTGAAATCGAAACTTTGCACTTCGGTATCGTTTTCATATAGTATGTAAGAAAAATAAATACCAAAATCGTGGAAGGAAACACTTGTGCTTGTATTATATATGTATACACTGCTTCTTTATGCCAACATTGGTCTCAGGGGGAAAAAAATGCGCTACAGCAAATGTTACGGTGGAAAATAGCTAAACCATTAGACTCGACAAATAGAGAAAGTTATAAGGATACATGCATATTCAGAGTGAAAAATAGTCCGAGAAGCAGGCAAGCAAACGGATCGATCGATAGCGATAACTATGACTAATAAGTAGTATGGTTGTTACAACTGAGAGGAGTCTAAGTACTGCACAGCAACAGTTTTAAATTTATATTACGCCACCCACCACTTTCAGCAGCAGCACCACTATCGGCAAGCAAAAATCAACGATCCCCGACAAGACCAACGGAGAAGAAGACTACAGCTAAACAGCCGCCTCCAAAAAAGCAACTAGTGACGAGATATCAACACGACCAAACAGTTTCAATGGGACTGGGTGAGATGATAGTGTCAGAAGCTTCAAAGGGACTCGAGTGTGAGGAACGACTGGACCACTCGTGCTGACCAACTTTCAGAAGTCTGAGGCAGTGGCGTACTAAGGATAAATGGCGACGATGAAGGCCTAAAGGGGTTTTGGCGCTCGAAGGCCTCTGGCGCACGTGGTTTTGGCGGCCCAAGACCACCTCCCCTCCCCGTAGTACACTACTAGTCAAAGAAAACTATCAGAGCTCTTGGGAAAAGTATAGAGGATGCCCAGTCCCACTAGCCACGCTGAATGTTAACTAGCTGAGAGTCTTGGAACTTGCCGTCCCAACTAGGCCTAGTCACGGTTTGGCCTCCTTTGACCTAACAGATCATGACAACACCAAGGGGCGTACTAGGTGCGAGTTTGAACCGCGCCAACACTTGAGGCCGTACCTGTTCCCATCATCAGAGGTTACACTAATTACAATATTGCATCTAATGCCTTGGGTTTTTCGCTTTTGCTCGAAAACCATTTCGATAAAATCTCCATCTGTACACAACCACGATCCATTTGCTCACCGTTCGAAAAGATTACTCGAATAGTATCTAATTAAGACTGCAATACAAGTTAACGGGTCATTTAGACCCGATATTGGTTTGTGACATTTCGGACAAAATATGTGCACTATTTACACTCAATCCTAAATTAGCACTGAGTAGCAAAATTCATATCTGCTTAGCGTGAACTTAATTACAACATCTGGCTTACGCATAATTTGTAGTAGGGAACAGCCCGAAATGAGATAATGGGGCAAAATTTTACCGATGAGTATATCAGTAGCGTTTCAGTAGATTTCCGATGCCGCTTGAGGACTCCAGAAGGATTTATACACCGTTCCCGCTTCCTGACATGCCAATTAAAAAGTATGCGATGTATATGATAATGCCTACAACGGGCACCTCCCATTCGACGAACAATTAAATAGTATGCACAGAACACGATTAATCCCCGAAGTGAACGCATTGCATGCAGCAGGGGTATACACTCGTCGAGTGGACACTTGTAACTCGCTCTACCAAAAATTCATAAGTACACTTTGTGTACATTAACCGATGGTACAAGACCGGCCGACTATTAACGACCTTAATCCATCACACTCCATATAACTCAGTTTTGCCTTCCATTGTCAATCTCGTGCAGAGAGAGGGAGAAAAGAGGATTGGCAGAATACTGCAAAATGGGAAAACTAAGCACCGCTATGGCACTCTTGGAGCGAATACAACATCTGGATCTAGTAAAAGAAATGGAGTGTTTATATGCAAACGGTATACTTACAGTACTTATATATACAAACGAACTATCAAGTATTTATAAACACATTATTATACCCTCACACATACAAGCACAAGAGAAGGGATATGTAGTTTTAAGTCCTAGTTTTTGTGAAAGCCATAGACATTCGCAAGAAACCAACACAAACAAATACATACACAAAACATGAAACATATTTTTGGGCAAATCATTAGTATCTCAATCTTGAGGAGGTAGGTGGACCTGAAAAATGCCGTTTTAGTTGGCTGCCACTTAAACAGCAAATAGTGGCCACTACACCTCCCGGGGGCCGAAGACCACACATTGTGACATCCAATTTGTCTTGGTGGAGACCAGGAGCCTAAAACTAGGCTCGTTGACCTCTTTTCACCATTCTTCCTCTTCCGAAATCCGGTCTATATTGCTCAACAACTGGCGAAATCTTTCCTGAATCTTTATCCAGTTGGCATTTAGGCGCTAGAAGTCCCCTTATTTCTTCTGGCGCTGCTGGGGGGTTTTCCCTCTCCTCTGTCCACGCCCTCTTGATCTTCTTCTCGTATTCAATGAAGACCTCTCTCATAAGGATATTCACTGCTTTTAAAGCTGCCGTCTTCAGTAGTATGAATATTGGCGGTTCCGACAATATTATGAACACAACATTCAGAAATGAACACAGATGTCTCCCCCGACCCTAAAACTAGGTTCAGAAAATGGTCTCTAGTCTCTCCCCAGACTACTGTGAATATAGGCGGTTCAGAAAACACTGGTGGTTTCGTTCATTTTAATTAGAGAAAATGATCACTGGGTCGATACGAACAGAGTTTTTGGTAACTTACTGACTACTGGCGGTTCCGAGCCCAGTTTATGCCCATCCCTGAAAATAGTCTCTGGGTGAATACGAACACTGCCGGTCTCTGACTGAGGCAACAAATATTTTTAGCCCGGATCCCCCTGACCCGCCTCCCCCCGCCCCCTCCCCGTTTACATTAGCTCGAGTTCAGCCAGGACAGAATCTTGGTCACCTCGTCTACTATCTCTATGACCATATGAAAGAATACTAATACTGGTACGTATCGCTTGTCATCATAGCAGGATAATCCGACTTTGTTGAGCGCATAAGTAATGAAGGTGGGCACTTTAGGGTCTATGGAAAATCCAACCAAAAAGGTGTCCCGGCACTTTGGGGTCTATGGGACTTTAACATGGGGAATTTAACATACGGAATGTATAGCGACAATGGATTGGGCCTGTCTAGGGTCAATAGAAATGGAACAGGTAGGGTGACGTCACGGTACTGGACACTGGCAAAAATGTTGCAAGCGTCTGACCTCAATCGGGCAGAACACTGGCAACAATGTTGCAAGAGGCTGACATGAATACACACTACTCTAGGTAGGGACAAATACAATAGAGACATAGGCATAGAAACATGTATAGAGACATAGACATATACAAACAAATACACATATAGGGCAAGAGAGAATAAATTTTTTTCGAGGCAATGGAGTGACCCTGAAAAGGGCCTTTGGGTTCTTCTTCTATTTTATCTACTTTTTCCACCATCTCCTCACTTTCTCTATGATTCCCTTCTTCTTCTTTTCATGGTCTGGTATCCAGTCAGGATGTCCCATCGATCTAAATTTTTCCTGTACCTTGATTTAGTCTCTCAGTCTTATTTTTTCTTTCTGTTTTCTTTGTCCTTTCTCTCCTAAACCCAGGCATCTTTAATCTTCTTCGCCTCATCTTCCATCACTTTTCTCATCATTTCTTCTGCTTTCTTTAATTGGTTTAATACCCACTTGACAAAAGACCACTCTGTGAAATTCGCTATGTCTTATAAAAAGTACCTCAGTTTGATCACATTATCAAGGGCCTGCTTCAATGTTCCCACTCTAACATACTTAGGATGAATGAAACCTCTTAATTTCTCTATTTCTTCCTCTGTCATGTCTTTCACCAGATCTCTCGCTACTTTCAGGCTGGTCACAAAGTCTAGGCTACCTGGATACTTCCATTCATGTTGAAGCCTTTCCACCACATTGGCTGCATCCTTATCCAATACCAGCTGTCTTTCAAGTTATTAAATAAATCCATCTTGTGTTGACTAGTCAACGCTGGGGTAGCCAGACTGATTGACTGACTATTGAATTAAAGTGGTGTTCGCCCATACGGGCATGTACCACTGGTTTATGATCGCACAGCGACCTGATAAATTTATCCTGGGGGAAGGAATAAGAGCCACATCCCCCAGGCATTTATGCTCTCAAAGAGAGCTGATAAATTTGCCATAAGGTCGTGGGACAACTAAGTCCCAAACGACCTACCGTAACTAGTGAATTGACTTGAATGCTGAAGGGAAAGTGCGTAACTTCTAACCTCGTCAGCGGTCTCCTCAGTATAAGAGGAGACTCGTTGGAATGCAGGTATTACCAGACTATCTTTCTTCATCCATAAAAATGGGTCTCCAGTCCGCCCATGCAGCATGTTTAACCATGCACCCACATGCCACTCCGCCACAGCACTAGCTAGGGGCTTTCCTTGAGTGGGATTGGACCCAGCACGCACTCAAGTTTGATTTAATTCAGTAGAAGCGCCACCACCAGGTGTCAACCAAGCAGTATGAGACGTCAGTCGCGATTGGTTAGCGACTATGACGTCTCATCGGGGCACCTGGTGTTTGGACGGATGGAAATCGTTCCATATTCCGTTCATGTACAGAAGGCCGAGTTTGGAAAAGGAGGAAAAGTATCTCGGCAGTCGGTGCGATGAAGCAATGCATATGAGGGACGAGGAGGAAGTATCAATATCACTACGTGGTGGAACAGGGAGTGGAAAAACCATGCAGCACATGGGCCACGACTATCTATCAAAGTAGCAGAAAAAGAAGCGTGGCCCGTGTATGTGTTTGCAGCCCTCGGCGATCCAGTTACCAACCCGGGACTCACCAACCCACCCATAGACTAAGAAACAACTAGAACTGCGACTGGCGCATTGTAGTCAACATTATGCTGACCGAAAATTCAGGACTGGAGCAGGGACATGGCGGACTTCCTCGGAGGCTATGTGAGAAGCCGGAGACCAAGTAGAAGCCAGCCTGTTCCAGTGTAGACCATACCCGGAGAGCCAAGACGTCCATGGACTCGGCTTGAAAAGGCCGAGTAAACTTCAATTTTGCCAGGGTGAATGTATAGGTTTTCATTATGGCTTGAAAACCTCTTTTGATAATATCTCTATGTTGTATTCCAAATTTGATCATGTGGTTCCACCGTTAAAAGTTTCTGTGTATTTATTATGCGTGATAAAAAATACATGAGTCACTTCGACTTATCTGGATGGTACAAATTAGTTAATTTTATGTACACTTTGTACACTAAATTCCAACTTTGAATTTTATTAACAACAAAATTTTGTAATTCATTTTATTTTGTTAATTGCACAGGTGGCTTACACATTATTGGCATTAGGTCTTGTCCATTGGTACAAATGGACTGAATTTGAAACAAGTACAGACGGGCGTTTTGGGGCGTAGCCAGACGTACGTACTTACTTGTTTAAATTATACTGGCGTGCGCACATATGTGCATGTGCCAGTTGTTAATTCCTGCACTGCAGGATGTTAATTTTCCTTGAGGAATGGAATCAGTGCCACATTCCCTAGGCGTTACTGCACTCAAAGAGTGCTGTTAATTTTGCCGTCAGGCAGCAGAACAATAAATTCTAAGCTGCCTGAATGTTAGGCTTTCATGAGTGGGGATAGTCCCAGCACACACTCATGTTTTACAGTCGAGCTCTAGCATAGGGTGAGTGGGAATAGTATCATCACTCACTCACGTTTTGGTTGTTAGCGAGGTTGTTATTGGTGCGCGCATTACACGCTTATTTGTGTCCGGTCGAGGTAAAAGGTGGCGTAGACCAGGAAATGAGGCGCCAAGCCGCAGGGTGGTGTCCATTTGTTTCCAGGGTATTGATCTAAAATTGGTTCTCCTGCACGGACTAGGAATTTAGAAACTCTGTGCTGCTTTTGTTTAAGATGAGGAATTATGTGTCAATTAGAAACCTCGGATGACAGTTAGATGGATATCAGTAGACCATCTTATATGAGATATAGTTTTGGGGTCTTACTGGGTATGCTTGGTTTAGGGGCCAATCGGTTGGGGGTGTTGGGTGTTGGACCTTTGGTTATTTGGGACCGATCACTTTGCTTAGAGTAGTTTTTGGCCGCCTTGTGCAGCGGGACCTGATGGTCATTGGACTTTTTGACCACCTTATAATGTCTATTTGGGGCCTTATTGTACTTCCCTAATCTGGTTTATGTGGTCGCCTTGTGAGGCGGGCCCTGATGGTCCTGGTGTTCGGACTTTCTAATTCTATTGGGATGACTGTCATCTTTGGTTGAGAGTAGGTAGTATGGGTACGTTAGTAAGATATATAGCAAGTGTCATAAGAAGGGGTGGTGATAGGGGTATAAGAAGGATAAGAGAAGGAATTTTTTTTTTTTTTTTTTTTTTTAGTTTAATTTAGGTAGTGGTCCTGGCTTACGGCTATTTATTTTATGCAAGGGACAGACGTCTCTGCTGAATGTTCAGGTCCATAGTCGACATATCAAAGACGTCCATCCCATGTTTGGGCCGTATTTATGCATATGGCTTGGTTTGGGGATGGACAAGTGTCTTTGCTGAATAATCAGGTCCCTGTTGACATATCAAAGACCCTTGTCCAGTGGTTTTGCCATCTGCATTATAAGATTATTATGTGTTGTGGCTTTTGAAATTTAATTCTGGCTAACTGATGTTTAGTGCAGTCATTGAATATATGATGGAGGTCTTCTATGGTGCGGCAGTGGTAACAGTTGATATTAGCGGGCTTTGGTCCTAAATATTTACCAAGGCTGCCGGCTAGTTTTGTTATTCCAGTCCTAATTCGATTTATAATTTTTTGGTCCGTGCTGTTAACCTTGGGTGGTTTAATGGACCTATCTACTTCCTTAAGGGTGGTGTATAATTTCCTGCACTTGCGGGAAGCATTCCAGTATTCCTGCCACTTATTGTTTATGTAGGTTCTTGCTAGGCTTTAGGCTTCTGTAATGCTATATTTTAGTGGGGCCGGGTTAGGGTCTCCTAATTTATTTTTAGCGACTTTGTCCGCCTGTTCGTTGCCAGGGATTCCTATATGCGATGGTATCCATACAAATTCCACGATTTGGTTTCTGGTGGATAGTTCTTGGAGCATGTGGTAAGTCCTGGCAAGGAACATTTTTTCTGATTTAGTGTTCTTTGTTTTTATTGATGTTATTACACTAAGGGAGTCGCTAATGATTGCTGCTTTGGTGATGTTGTTTTCTTAGACCCAGTTTAAGGATTCGTTAATAGCCCATAATTCAGTTGTGTAGGTAGAGCAGTGGTCTGGTAATCTGGTTCCCATTTGTATGTTAAGTTCTGGGATTACCACTGCTGCTGTTCTGGGTGGCTCTGGTGTTTTAGATCCATCAGTATATTTTAACGAAACTGGAGTAGGTGTCTAGTATGTCTATTGTAATGTTAGTTTTCAGTCGGAGTTCCTGTTCCAATTTGTTTCCATATTTAGTGACTTTGGTGTTAATTCTTGGGTTAGGGTTTTCCCAAGGGTTGTGGTCAGGGGGTTTCATGTATCCCCCCCTGTTGTTCCAAGATCAGCAAATCTTTCCTCAGTTCTAGGATTTGTTTTCCACCTGGTAAGTTTGGTACTAGGTTTCGACTAAACGTTTTGTTGCACTTACTAATAGCATTTTCGTGGGATGCGTATCTGGATGTGATGTAAGCCGTATTGAATATCTGAGTAGCATTTCTTGTCTTCTCAGCCTTAGTGGTAGGTCTCCAGTAAGTACTTGGAGTTCGTCAAGTGAGGTTGAGGTTAGGGTGCCAGAGCAGATAGCCAGCGCTTTTCTTTGGATAGCATCTAGTTTTTTTTAGGAA
Source organism: Megalonaias nervosa (assembly GCA_016617855.1). Taxonomy (NCBI): domain Eukaryota; kingdom Metazoa; phylum Mollusca; class Bivalvia; order Unionida; family Unionidae; genus Megalonaias; species Megalonaias nervosa. Next base: position 68,973 of record JAECUM010005683.1, read on the forward strand.
TGGTTGCTTGGCGGAGTTGTATACTTGACAACCATAGTCCAGTCTCGATCTTATGAGTGCCCTATAGATAGTGAACATTGTTTCTTGGTTGGATCCCAAGTTGTTCCTTTAATGTTTTTTTAGTAAATTTAGGTCTTTATTGCAAGTGTTTATGATGTGTTCAGTGTGATGTCTCCATTCAAGCTGGCTATCAAAATACATGCCTAGGAATTTTACCACCTTGACATAGTTAATGAGTTGATTTTGAATGAATAGTTTAGATAAGCTTGTTGTTACGTTTGGGGGTGAAAATAATTGCTACTGTTTTTTCGTGTGAGATTTTGAACCCCCTTTTATTCGCCCATCTCCCTATGTTGTCTAGACTATGCTGGATTTCTGAGATGACTTGGTTGGCTGCGCGGTTTCCTGATCTCGAAATACCGCCATCGTCAGCAAATTGTGAGATATTCATCTTTTTTTAGGTTAAGTTTTTATCCAGGTCGTTTATCATGAGGTTGAAAAGAAAGAGTAGGACTGAGTACGCTACCTTGTGGGGAGCCATTTTCTAAGGGGTACTCTTCTGAATAGGTGTTTCCTACTTTAACTGTAATTTTCCGACCTGTGAGGAAGTTTTCAATCAGGTTGAACATGCGTCCAGTAATTCCGAAGTGGTTTAGTTTAGCAATCAGTCCTTTAGTCAAGACAAGGTCAAATTCTTTTCTAGATCAAGGAAAACAGTTATTAGGTTTCTGTCTGTTTTCCTTATGGCGTTGAAGGCTAATTTTATATCCGCTTCTAGCCTTAACAGCTGATCAGTGGTGGATTACTTGTTTAGAAAGCCACAATGATTTTCCGAAAGTAGGTTGTTACTTTCGAGATGGTATTTTAATCTATTGGCCAATATTGTTTCCGTGAGTTTACATATGTTGTTGGTGAGGGAGATGGGTCGGTATGAATTTATGCTGTTTGGATCTTTACCCTGTTTAAGGATCGGTACTATAATGGCATGTTTCCAGCTATCTGGTATTTCCCCACTATCCCATATTTGGTTAAGTAATTTTATGATTATTTCTGTAAAGTTGATAGGTAGGTTTTTGTACATGATGTAGCCAATTTGATCTCTACCGGGAGATGTTTCTTTTTTTGGAACCTAAGGCTATTTCCCTTTCATATGTGGTGATGTCATTATTTAACTTTGATTCTTTAGTTCCTAGGTCTTTAAATAGGTGTTTGTGTGAGATTTCTACTTTTCCCCGGTGCTCCTGGAATTTTTTGGTGTGATTTAGATTGCTGCTCATGTCTGAAAAGTGTCTAGCTAGCATGTTGGCTTTTTCTAGGATGTTTTTGACACCACTTATTTTAGGGGTTAGGTTTACTGTTTTTCCCAATATTGCTTTAATTTTTATCCCAGACTTGTTTAGAGTTCGATTTGATGTTTAATTAAGAGCAGAATTGTTGCCAGGATTGTTCTTTTGATTGTTTTATTGTTTGTTTTAGTTCTTTTTCCTTTTCTTTATAATGTAGAAAATCTTCAGAGTTGATAGGGTTTGTTTGGGTTTTTTTTGTATTTTTTAAGAGCAGTTTTTTTTTTTTTTTTTTTTTTGCCCTGTGGGCTGTTTTACATCCGTCATTCCACCAAGGCAGTGTTTGTTTGGTTTGTGATTTTTCTGATTTTGGAATGCACAGTTAGGCCGCTTCTTGTATGCACTTAAGGATGTTGTCATTGAAGTTGTTAACGTTTGTGTGTTCTAATTCTTTGATGTTTATTGCGGCTAGGATGTTTTTGAATGTTTCACAGTCAGCCTTGTCATATCTCCATCTAGGCGAGATTTCAGTGGGGTTATGTTGGACTGTTAGTTGTAGGGAGATGACAATGGGGAAGTGATCACTACCTAACGTACTTTCTTGATCTACCCACCAGTTAGATATTTGAGCTAATTTGGGCGTGCTTATGGTTAGGTCAATTGCAGAGAGGATGTCATCCTCAGGATCTAGTCTAGTTTTTGATCCATCATTGAGGATGACAAGGTTGGCTTCAGCAGTCCAAGCCTCTACCAACTTTCCTCTACTATCAATCCTATTTCCTCCCCACAGTTCGTTGTGGGAATTGAAATCTCCACAGATGATTAAGTTATCTGTTTGATTTTGGGAGATTTGACGGTATGTGTCGATACTGATTGGGTTACTGTTATTGCCTCCTGGGTCGTATATGTTTATTATCTGAATGTTTGTTGACCCAGTATTAACTAGGGTGTTGTGTATTTCTATTGTTTCGATGAAATCTATTGTAAGTGGAACTGCTAGGGTTTCTGTGTAAGGTATGGTGTCAACAGTAAATGTAGCCAATCCTCCTCCCTTTCTCCCATTAGTTCTGTTTTTAATTATGCCGGTGGAGTAACCTGCTATTTTGGGAACGTGATTTTTATTCTCCGATATGTGTGTTTCCTGGAGGCAAATTATATCCAGTTTATGTGCTGAATTATCGATTTTAATTATTAATTCTGGGAGGTTGTTTCTTAGACCCCTACAGTTCCACTGCCAGATTGTCAAGTCCTTTTGTTTGTGCTATTCATTCTCAGTGTAGTTGTTAATAGCTTTTTTTAGTTGTAGCCAGACTTTTTTCTTTTTTTTTGGAAAAAAATAGTCTAGCTTCAACTAAAAAGCTTTTAACAACCACAGAAACAACCACAGACTGACTGACTGATGGATTAAAGTCGCCTATGCATTCGAGTGCTTTCGCGACTGGTTGTGGCCCCTGGCTGGGCGATTAGCCACCTATTGGGGCGCTTAGCCCCGAGCTGGGCTATAGCCACAGACTGACGAACGCTATGTTTATATACTTGAAGCACGGACATGAAGGAAAACATCCCTTACAATAACTTCACATGTTATATACTATCCACACAGAAGAGAAGAGAAGAAAAAAAAACCCACACCATATATACTATCTACACAGAAGGGAAGAGAAGAAAAAAACACACCATATTTTCTAGCCACACAGAAGGGAAGCGAAAAAATCCCCACCGATATCTACTATCCACACAAATGTACGCGAACGCATACAAACACACACTCTACTATCCACACAAAAGGAAAGAGAAGAAAAAAGCGCACCATATTTACTATCCACACAGATGGAGAAGATAAAAACACACCATATCTACCTTCAAAAACCCAATATCTACTATCCACACAAAAAGGAAGCGAAGTAAACCCCACCAATATCTACTATCCACACAAAGGTATGCTAACGCATACAAACACAATATCTACTATCCACACAAACGTACGCAAACGCATACAAACACACACTCTACTATCCATGTTGAAGGGAAGAGAAGAAAAAAACACACCATATTTACTATCCACACAGAAGAAGGAAAAGAAAAAAAAACATATCTACTATCCACACAAACGTACGCGAACGCATACAAACACACACTCTACTATCACACAGACGTACGCGAACGCATTCAAACACACACACACACTCACTCACACACACACACACACACACACACACACACACATCAGTAAATGCGTCAGTGTCTATAATCACACTACTCCACATTCACACAAATTGGCAACTTGAATAGTTCTCTTTTCTAGAGATCTGGCTAGCCTTGAGAAGGGCATTTATTTTAAAACTTCAGTTGCACTTCTTAATGTCTGCACCTTCCAGGCCGGGCACCACAGACACATCTCCTACTCCAATCATTGGCCCAATTCACATCTGTGATTGGGACCGCAGAGGCCTCTTGAGTGGTTTCAGAACCTCAATCTTCAGCTTCTGGGATTCTGAAGACTTCCCTCTGTCTTCTCCTATGCTAGACCAGAGGATGTTGTTGTCGTGGTTGCTCTCGCAACTCCTCCCAGTTTTCTCTTTCGGGATTTACAGGTATCTGTAATGGTGGTAGAGGCTGTGGCAGTGGCTGTAGCTGACGTAGTTGTGGTGGTGCTGCTATTGTTTGTGGAGGCGTCCTTACCACAGGATTGACCTCACACAGAGGTCTCAGTATGAGATGTTGCAGGATCCCTCTCTTCTTTTCCTCATCTTCTTTCTTCCTTTTTTCCTCTTCCTCCTCTTCAAGCCTGGCACATTCCGCTATGGCCTCCATAGGCAACTCATCTAAAAGGCGCCTGGTATATTCCAGATGCATCTGGAGTTCAAGAAGTTTGGTGAGTCTGCTCATGTTGTTGAAGTTGACGAATCAACGTTGGGTAGCCAGACAGACGATCGCTCCGCTTTCTATAAGTGCAGCACGGGCGTGAAGGAAAACATCCCCTAACACCAAAACTTATAACACCCATATTACCATCACATGGAACGCGCGGACCTAAAATAAACACTCACGTTGACGTTTTACTTACAAACACATACATACACTATCAGACAAGACAGAGAAACGAAGTGTGGATAGACACACTTCTATTTTTTTTTCACATAAAACAGATAAACGACGTGCTTATAGACACACTTCTATTTTTTAACATAAACACACACAATTTGGCAGTTGAATTAGTATGTCTTTTCTAGAGGGCTGGGTAGCCCTGAAAAGAGTTGTTGTGTTGATGGGAGTTATGGCAATCTGTTATTGAGTCCCCGTCTGTCGGCAGGCTTTTCCGAAGGATACGGTCTGCTTCTTCGGGAAGAGAAGAACTCTTTCGAATCTACACGGTAGTCAACAAAACCTCTGTCTGGTTCCTGCTGATGTTGCTGTTACTGCTGCTGTTGTTGCTGTTCTCTCTGCTGCTTCTGAAGTCTATACTTCTCTGTCTCTTGCTCTTTCTTGATTTCTTCTCTGAAGAGTTCTTCTATCAGGTCTTCGGTCTTCTGCCTCTTACTTTCTTCTCCTTTCTTTACGAAATGATGCGATCGTTTCATCTTCACTGCAGAAAGTCAAATGACTACACTTGAAATGCCATGGACCCCTATATATCCATGTCAGACTCAGTGTATATATAATGGGCCGGTGCCTTCCCTCTCAGTATTCATTTCACTCTCAACCCGATCAGCACGATGGAAGAGCCCACACAGATCGATCTTCTGATTAAAGCTTTACGAGGTGTCATAAGAAAGTTTTCTTCAGACAAGCCGACGGACTACTCTCCCTCCTTTCGAGATAAAAGTCAAGATACTTGCTATATCTGTCAGAAGAAATGGCAATGGGCTACAGAATGTCCAGACCGTCAAAAAAGCAAGACCGGTGTCAAAAGAGACAAAAGCCAAGATACCTGTTATCATTGTCAAGAGAAAGGACATTGGTCTTCAGACTGCCCTAAGAAACAACAGGAGCAAGAGGAGGAGAAGGAAGAAAAAGAGGTTTCATCAGCAAAAGAACCTCGACACGTTCAGAGAGAGAGAAGACAGAAAAGAAAAGAAGACGAGAAAAAAGTCAGGAAGAAGGGGAGGAAAATACTGTGAAAGTAAAGAAATTCAAAAAACAGAGTGAAAGAAAAAAGACACAGAAGAAATATATGAACTTTTTAAAAAAGTGTTGTGTTGTGTTGTGTTGTGACACTGAATTGTAAATATCTGTACCAGAATAGACCAGACTGAAAAAACATAAGTGTCTCATTCTTTTGATTGTTTAGAATAAGGGCCTACACTCACGGACTCACACACGTTCATCATGGAGCATACGAAGAGAAACAGAACTCCTGTTACAGCAATCGGGGATATCCAAAAACACACTCTGTGGTATTCCTGAAATGCAAAAATTGCAAGACGTCTTAGCTCCACGCTACACCTTGAAAGTACACCCTCAAGAATTGCGCGGACCTCTGTTGTTTCGAGCCAAAATTTCAAAGACGGAAAATACTTTCACGTCTATCATCACGATGAACATTTTGATGTCATTACCAGTATCACTGCATTCCTGGGATACAGTTATTACTGTGCGAAATGTGACTATGGCTATAACAATCGAGAGCAACACAAGCATTGTGGATCGAAATGTGAGGGATGATTGGCCTATAAACCCTGTCTTGACGAAGGACAACCAAGAGTGCATTGCCCAGTTTGTCAGCGCACGTTTGTCAGCCCTGCCTGTTACCAACAACTTCTAAAGACGCAAGTTTCACAGCAGAAATGTGCTTGTTAGCTCCTAAGATTGTGCCCTACTTGTGGACAAGGCATACGTACCAATAGTGCCAAGTTACACGTCTGTTCAGGAAAGAAACGATGTCGCCTTTGTCGCCAAATCGTGGACTTGGAACACCAATGCTACATTCAAAAATACCAATCCAAACATGAAGAAGAAGATAATGACCAGAAGAAAGACAATTTCATCTTTTTCGATTTTGAATGCATGCAAGAGACTGGCATTCACATTCCTAATTTCTGCGTGGCTCACGGAGCGTGTGAGAAGTGCATCCAAGAACCTATCTTTAATCATTGCCCTCACTGCAGCAAGATTCCTGGAGGACGTGAAAAAATCTTTCGTAGACCAAACACGCTAACCGATTTTGCTCAATGGATCTTAAACCCTATCGACGAGACGTGGAGTCAAAAGGGCATCAAACGTTACGGAGATTGTCATCGCTATCCCACGGTGATTGCTCACAATTTCTCGGGATACGATGAACAGTTTCGTTTGAGATACTATACGGAACAAAGTACCGAACGTCCTAAAGTGACTTTGAACAGAGCCAAAATCATTTCCGTGCAAGTAGGCCAAGTGCAGTTTAAAGATTCGATGAGTTACTTGGCCATGCCTTTGAGTCGAATGCCTAAAACGTTTGGAATGACAAAATTGACCAAGGGTTATTTTCCGCACTTGTTCAATACCGAAGCCAATCAACACGCCGTTCTGCCCCATTTGCCTGAGGCTCACTTCTACGACCCCGACAACATGCGCACCGAACAACGAGAAGCTTTCTACGCTTATTACCACACTCACGCCTCGGACCCTTCCGACTTTCAGGAAGAAATGTTAAAGCATTGTCGTTCCGACGTGGACATTTTACGGCGTTGCTGTGGAATATTTCTAGAACTGTTCATGGAACACGGAGGGATCGATCCTTTGAAAGAAGCTTGCACCATTGCCAAAGCGTGTTCCTTAGTGTACCGCCAACGATTCATGCCCGAAAACACCTTGGCTGTCACAAGTCCTCAAACGATGAACGTTGTCAAACGTCAATACTCGGTCAAAGCCCTACGCTGGTTACATAACTTGTGTGACAAGGAAGACAAATGGATCCAACACGCTCGCAACGGAGGAGGCGAAAAAAACCATCGGATGTTATTCGGTGGATGGTTGGGACTTAGAAAACCCCCAAATCCTGTACGAGTTTAACGGGTGCTTATTTCACGGATGTCCCATCTGCTACCCTCAACGTAACACGACAAATCAGTTTTTACATCGGACCATGGAAGACTTGTACCAGGCCACTTGTCAGCGACAACAAAAGTTAGAAGAGCAAGGATACCAAGTGGTAGAAATGTGGGAACACGAGTACGATCACCGTTTGAAAACCGATCCCGAGTTCAAGCGCATCGTGGAAAGTTACAAGCTGGTGGACCCACTGAACCCGAGGGACAGTTTGTACGGAGTACGGACGAATGCCACGTGTTTGCTGTACCACGCCGACGAGGAGAAAGGAGAGGAAATGAAATACTTGGACGTGTGTACTCTCTATCCGTACGTGTGCAAATATTGTCGCTTTCCCGCAGGGCACCCACAATTGCTGACGAAACACATTCACCTGGACAACATTCGACAATACGATGGATTGATCAAGTGCAAAGTCTTACCTCCCACGAAATTATACCATCCCGTTTTACCACATCATTGGCAAGGAAAACTGATGTTTCCCTTGTGTTGTAATTGTGCCGAAACGTGCAACCAAGACCGACCTTGTCAGCATAGCCAGGAAGAACGAGCCTTAAGAGAACTTGGGTTAGCGTGGAATTGTTCAAAGCTCTGGACCTGGAATACCAACTGTTAGAAGTGTACGAAATTTACCACTTTACCAAGACAGAAAAATACCACAAGGGCGACGAGACACAAAAAGGCATTTTTGCAGACTACGTGAATGCCTTTTAACACTGAAACAAGAAGCCAGCGGTTATCCTTCCTGGTGCCACACTCCCGAAGGCCAAAAGAAATTCAAAGAGAAAAACTGGGAGCAGGAAGGCATCACTTTAGACCACGTCGAGAAAAACGAAGGAAGGCGATCGTTGCCAAAGTGATGTTAAATTGCTTGTGGAGCAAAATGGTAGAACGACCGTGTTTTCCCAAGACGGAGTATTTGACAGAACCTTCTCGCTACTTCCAGATGATTCACGACAAAACCAAATACATGAAACACGTGGACGTCATTCGTGAGGACGTGATCTTAATAACTTACTAAGAAGAACTGGACTTCGTAGAAGCCGACGAATTTGGAAATGTCATCATTTCGGCTTACGTGACAGCCCATGCTCGCTTAAAACTGTACGAAGCTTTGGAACGGTTAGGAGATCGTGTGCTGTATTTTGACATGGACAGTTGCATCTACATTGATCGTCTGGGTCAACAACACCCTAACACCGAAGGAGACCGTTTAGGAGCCTGGACGGACGAGCATCCAGACGACAAGATTCTAAGTTTTGCAAGTGGCGGTCCCAAAAATTACGGCTACGAATACCGTGACCCACAAGGAGAAGTGCATACCGAGTATAAAGTGAAAGGATTGACTCTCAATTATCGCAGCAGTCGGCTAGTGAACTTTGGCATCTTGAAAGAAGCCCTGCAGTCTGGACAGGATGGAAATTTAAAAGTGACCACCCACGAACCGCACAAGATTGTACGTTTACCCACACACCAAATCGTCAGACGACCCTTGGAAAAAGTTTATCATATCGTGTATCAGAGGCGAGTACGGCTTCCCAATCACTTCACTTTACCGCACGGTCACGCTGATATTGGTCAGCATATAAAAAGGGACAATGTCCAAGACTGATAGTTTATTGTCACTACGAATGCGAAGCTAGAAAGACGAATCCTTTCAAACAGCAAGTATCGAGCGAAAGACTCAAGTCCAACGAGAAACTCGAGTACGATGCTATGCCTTGCGATGGCAGGGATACCATACGCTATGAACTCAGCGATTCAGTACGACATCATGGAAATTTTGCTACGACTGTTCCTACCATGGAAAGTGATGCAGTGCGTGTCAAACCTGACGGATGCGAAAGCGATGCCACTCGTCATCGTACGTCTTTTCACTTTACTGGTTTTCATGGTGGATGTCATCATTATGAAACCATGCGGTTACCACCCGACGGATGTCATCCCAAACTAAGCAAACTCCTGCATATTTCACCGTACCCTCATCGAAATGAACCTGTGAAAGACGAATATTCGTTCCCTGTGCGTTTGCCTGAATACTGCGACTATGAAAGTCGATTCCAAACCTTCCGAGGAAAATGGCCAAAATATCTGGGAGGACCTACCCCCGAAGAATTAGCTAGAGCCGGATTTATCTACTTGGGCGCAGGGGATAAAGTCAAGTGCTTCATTCGCGGTCTGTCACTTCACGAGTGGGAGAAGAAAGATTGCGCTTACCTGGAACATACTCGATGGTCTCCGGATTGTCACTACCTACCTTTAGTGGGACCTCGTCATTGAAGTGGCATACCATGTCGTTTAAGAAACCAGCTGCTTGGCTAGGAGTCAAAAGTTGGACAACACCTAGATAAGTTTTTAAACCCCATTGGAAAAATAATCTTCCAACATTACCAAACGAATTGCAAGAGAGGATCTACAAGGACATTTGGCTGGGACATGCCAGAGCAAAATCTCAATGGGTGACTGAGGAACTTTTATGTCGAGAAATTCATAAGAGGAAATTAAAAAAAGTCAACAAACAAGTCAGATTTATCTGGATCAAGTGTGCGTTCTTCCGAATATTCCGCTTTAGACCATTTACATTTGAAGATTTTATTGACATTCTTGACCGTTTCCTGGAATGGCAGTGGCCAGAAATTACTCACTACATTCGTTACTTTCGCCCTAGGAGAAGTGTTTGACTGACATTGTCATGGATACTTTACAATAGAACATTCGTGGTTTGCCTGTGGAGTTGAGAGAAAGCATTTACCGCGAGTTGGTGAAAATACAAGTGAAACGCAAAGAACAATTGCATCCGTTACGTCACCGATGTTTGAACCACTGGTGCCTGAGTGATATAAAAGGACTGATTCTGATGAAAGCGTTCCAATGGTCAGACATTGTTCGACTACCCCTGTGCGAGAAGGATTGGTTTGTTACTGATTCTTTTTACTACAAGGTAGACATACTGCAACGAATTCCAGAAGAAGAGTTAGAGGGTTACCAAAATCTTTAACACAATGTAAACTTAGTTCAAGCGGAATCTTCTGAACGGTGTGTGATGTGCAAGTTAGTGACTAAACAATTTAGATTTGCCACTGGAGTACGACCATCTCTGTGCAGAAAGTACACTTATTGCCTCCGAGAAAAGAGGTATAACAACGGACTACCATACCACGACCTTTATCATTCGTGATACTACAGATTCCGTGGAAGGAAATCAATGACACTATTCAAACGGTGGAGGATTACGATCGCCTATTACGAGAACTGTGTCCATTGAATTGGGGTCGACGTGTGGTGTGTGCCTTAGTGACTTGCTTTCTGGTATTTTGTTTACCAGCCGATTCTTTGTGGACTCTTTACGAACAGTACATACCACTCCAAAAAGCATGAAAGTGGTCCCTTTAAATGTACACGAGAGACTCATTCTGCTCAAAGCTTTGCGCTTTCATCTCAATACTTCTCGACAACCTCTACAGGAAAGAAAGATTCGTCAACTTTTAGGTACTGAAGATGTGTACGATGATGTGTGTGTAGCTTGTGACTTATACCCTCACTGGAAAGATGTACGTGACTGGAAAAGTTGGGGTTTCGAGGCTTGGACTAAAGAAGTGGCACACTATGCCCAAGATTTGTCATCCTAAAAAATTAAAACATTCAGTGAAAAAAGTAACTTTTAAACCTGTGTTAGTGACAGTAACAGAAGAAGAAGTAGTGCCCGAGGAAAACCACTGTCTTTAGGACAGGACTGTCATTGACATCCCCGAAAGGTCATTCCAGGAGTGTAGAGAATCTAAGAGCATTACACACTGTCACTACAATTCCACATCTTAATCACCACAAATGTTGTACAGAGACTTGTTTATATTCCACTATGATCGTTTGATGTGTCTTTTATTCACGTACTTAGCCATTTGGCTTTTATGTATTTTTGTCTTTCGTTTTGTTCACTTTTACAGATGACAATCAACGTATCCTGAAAAAAAGTATAAAAACTCTTGTCTTGTCTGTCTTCCTGTCAAAAGTGACATTGCTTACACTACTACTACTATGGCTACCTCTACTGTCTCTGATACCTCTTCCTCCACTTTGAAAGTCATCGACGAACACGTAGATCGGACTAGTTGGGAGGCCTTGTATCTTCGCCATCCCTTTAACATGCTCATTGCCGGACCTAGCGGTTCAGGCAAAACCGAATTTGTCAAACGTTTGATCGAACATAAACATCATTTGATCGACCGTCCACCTCAACGAATCGTGTGGTGTTACAAAGAGTGGCAATCGGCGTACAGCCTTCTGCGAGAAAGTCAAGGCGATTCCATTGTCTTTGTGGAAGGCATTCCTGGCGAAGACGACGGGATCGTGTCTGACCCAAGTCAAACTCATTTCGTTATTTTTGACGAGATGTTAGGAGAAGACGAAGAAGAAATTAAACTCTGGTTTACGCGCAAAGGGCATCATTGTAATGCCAGTGTCATTTGCATCACTCAAAATTTGTTTCAAAAAAGTAAAGCCCATCGCACCATCAGTCTCAATGCTCATTACGTGGTGTTGTTTAAAAGCCCTAGAGATAAGTCGCAAGTGCAAGTCTTAGCCAAACAGTTAGGAACGCCTTGGCTGACTCATGCGTATGACGATGATACTCAAGCCCCACACGCCTATTTACTAGTGGATTCAAAACACACACACACACCCCAAATTATTTGCGATTTCGTACCCATTTGTTTCACCACTGGTGCCAAGACGGAGGGCCTGTCTTGTACACGTCCCCTTCGTCGACTTAACATCAACCACAACCACCAAAAAAATATATAAAAACCTCGGTCACTTTGGCTCTCTCTCACACAGCGTCAACATGACGTCCCTGCAGTCTCATCTTCCCATCAAATTGATTCGTGCCTTGTACGGTATCAGTCGCGAAAAAAATCTACAAATACATGCTCTTGTCTTAGAATCCAGTCTCAAAGAAATCTTACGATGGTTTACGGTGAATGCACGTTAATTACTGCAAGGCATCATTCACATTCCACATGAAACCAAGTGTTTTTTTGAGAGAGAAACAAAGTAACCTTGACGCAACTAGCCGATCCTCGCATTGACACTCAAACCAAAAAGCAAATCATTTTGAAACCTGGAGGTAGCGGTTCTCTAGGAGGTGTCATCATTCGTTCCCTCTTAAAATGGGATCCTAATGCTCCCAAAGTCGTCCTCAAGAATAAGTAACGCCCAAACGTACCCAGAAGAAAAAGAAAAAGAGTAACGGTGTCAAGACCAGGTCACAGCTACAAGAAAAGAAAAAGAAAAGCCCACAGAAAACAGCCTCTACCCGCAAGAGAGGTACTGCCGCCAGGACGCAACCTTACATTCGCAAACCACGATCTGCCACAACAACAACGGTGACCGCGTCTCCAGTAGCCTCAACATCTTCCACTTCTCCGTTGCTGGTGATGCCAGCCAAACCCGATTTCACACGCGTCTTTCCTAATTTGATGAAACATTGGAAACCCATATCTCCAAAAACGTCTCCTCCAGCGGTGACACCCTCTTCCTCTTTAGCGGCAGTGGCCGCTGCTCACAAAGTACCTGCCCCCAAAATCAAAGTCCAAGAGAAATGAGGCATGTTAAAGAGTTTACTTGATTTGTCCAAGCAAGAACTGTCCTACTTGAGTCCGTTGCGAACCCCTCCACGACGCGTGATGCCTGCGATGAAAATGAGACGAAGAGCCGACAATCAGTGGCGACGCTTTCCAGTATAAAAAAAGACTCGAGGCAAACGATAGGGATCAGTGTTTTTGTGCTCCTGAACGCCCAAAGATGTTCCCTCCAAGAAGTGCACACAGTCACCATCGTCGTTCTTCTGTCCAAAAAGGAAAAGGAAAAAGAAAAGCAACAAAGCGCATCGCCAAACATCGACGTCACCCGCAGAAAAGACACACTCGTCCAAAGAAAAGAAGAAGTCACCAAAGAGGAGGAATGTTTGAAAGGAAGTGGGTAGGTCAGATACTCATTGCAGCTAAATATGGTATGAAAACAAAATATGATAAAAGGACGCATGTGAAGCCATGGACTTTAGTGTATGTTGTGCACTAAAAGATGTCCCCTCATCATCGTTCTCCTGTCCAGAAAGGAAAAAGAAAATGACAGTTTCGTCATCCGAAAAAACGCTTAGCCAAACATAGACGTCACCCCCAGAAAAGACACACTCGTCCAAAGAGAAAGAGGAGTCACTAAAGAGGAGGATTCATTGGCGATTTTGGAAAACAAATTGTTACCTTTATGACGAAGCAATAGTCCCAAAAAAGGATAAAAGGCTGTGTGCCAAGTCATCGACGTTAGTGTATTCTTTGGTGTGTACCGCGGAACCAACAAACAAAGATGTTCCCTAAAAGAAGTGCACACCACTCTCTAGCTAAACAAGGAAAGAAAAGGAAAGGACTACCTCCTCGTTTAGCCAAACATTGGGACATGTTGTCCGTCCTGTCCAAAGCCCTCCACCCATGCGAAAAAAAATGATTCAAACTGCCTCTAAAGATGTCGTCGATACCGTGTGCGAATGTTGTCTGAATGTCTTGAAAGGCACGATAGTTTTGTCTCCACATCAGAAAAAATGCTTAGCCAAACATCGACACGTTCTTCGCCAAATGGTCCAAAAGAAAATATCCATTCGTCAAAAGAAAAAGATGTTGGTACAACGCGGAGGATTTGTGCACCTGTTTTTAGCACCCTTGTGGAAAGCCACATTGGTCCCCATGATTACAGGACTCATGGCGGGAGCTGCTTCACAAAGGATAGGTCAAAGATGAAAATGGATCAAGTAGATAAAAGGGACCTCTGGAGTCAAAAGATCTCAGACGTGATCCTTGAAATCCAATGAAAGGACGAAAACTGGCTTTAGTGCCTTACAAATGATGGATGGAATACCATCGTTGGCAAGAACAACGAACCCCGCATTTACCTTCCAATCCTCATTTGACCGAGATGTCCCAGTTACAACACGAATTGCAATCATTGTTGAACCGCAGCGATTTCTCAGAAACGGAAAAATCGCAACGGTACGGTCAATTGTTGCAACGACTGCAACTCCTTCACCAGAAAACTTTAGACGAAACAGCTCAGCCAACTCTGAAAGATTTTAAGGCCCTGATGAAAGGTTTACCACCACCACCACTACTACCCCCAGCGGTCATGACAGATGCAGCCGCACGGTTGCCTGAGTAAGAAGATGCAAGGGAAGTCTTTCAACCACCGTCAGCAGCTCCCATTCCTAGTAAGATTTCAGCGTCCTTGTTGACCCCTTCCCCTACACCACAACGAAAAGAACTTAAAGCTTGGGTTAGAAAGATGATGTCCACTCCACCGTCGACAGAAGTGAAAAAGAAAGAAGGGAAAGCAGAAGTAAAGAAAGAAAAGAAGACCAAAGCCATTCCATTACCACAACCACCACCGCCTCTACCACCAAAACTACCTTCGACTTCTACTCCTGTGGCACATCGACACGTAAAGCAGTTTCTAAACCACTTCAGAGTACCATCAGCGAAGAGTAGATCACTTATTAATAAAATGGAGAAGGTGTTAGCCCGCATTTACTATGATCCATCCCATCTTGCAGGTTACGGAGGAGTTCAGAAATTGTATCGTGCTGCCAAAAATCGACTGAAAAGTGTTCGTTTACCTCAAGTGCAACGCTGGTTACAAGAACAAGCCACGTACACCTTACACAAACCCATTCGACGAAAATTTTCCAGAAGTCGCACCCAAGTGGAGGGCATCGATCATCTATGGCAAGCCAATTTAACTGATGTCTCTCATTTGGCCACCTACAATCGAGGCTACAAATATTTGTTTTGTGTCATCGACGTCTTTTCCAAATTTGCTTGGATCGTACCATTGACTTCCAAATCGAGCAGTGAGTTAGTGCGAGCCCTGCAACTGGTGTTGAAACAAAGCGGGCGTCACCCTCTTCGATGGCAAACCGACAAAGCCACCGAACTTCTGAACCAAGCTTTCCAAAAAGAATTGAAGAAACGTGACATTCATTTTTTCACCACCGAGAATCCCGAAACCAAAGCCAGCATCGTGGAACGTTTTCAACACACCTTAAAAGAACGCATGTGGAAATATTTTACACATCAACACACTCTCAAGTGCATCGACGTCTTGCCACACCAAGTCCAATCGTACAACTAATCTTACCATCGGAGCATCGGACGTGCCCCGCAAGAAGTGACTCCTGTCAACGAAGTGACCGTCGTCGAGCGCCTGGTTGGTACGTCCCCGACGGTGACTGTCCCCAAGAAAGGTGGAGTGTTGGAAGCAGGAGATTGGGTGCGCATTGGGAAAACTAAACGCACTTTCGACAAAGGTTACCTACCCAACTGGACCACCGAATTGTTTCGTGTCACCGAACGTGTGCGTGGCCGTCATCCTCCCGTCTATAAATTGGAAGACATGAACGGGGAAGTGTTAAAAGGAACGTGTTACTAACCCGAGTTACAACGTGTGACCAGAAAAGAAGACGACATGTACGATATAGAAAGCATTCTCGATCGAAGAACCCGAAAGGAGGAAAACGACGTATCAAAGAAGACAAAGTACGTTGGAAAGGATATCCACCCAGTTTTGACTCTTGGATCGACGCTTCGCAAATCATCGACTATAAAAAGAGGTGACCATTATGTCCTTCAACACAGCCACAGCTACCACAGTAATCACTCCTTCCTCCAGTTCGTCTCTGCAAGATCTACAATAGCAACCCTTGTGGGTGTGGTGTGGAGAACGTGTGCCTAAAACGCAAATCGTCTTTTTCTGCCAAATCTTTGTGGTGTATTGTGTCATCGGTGCTGCCATTGCCAATTTGAGTTTGCAACAAGGAGACAAACAATTGTGAGACCATTTTATTCAGCAGTTGCGTCGGTTACCTTCTTCCCAATCCGTCTCTGAAATATTCCTCTAACGGGAACAACAACGGGAGTCTTGCGTCCAACGTTAGTCCCCCTTCCAACAGTCACCCTAACCATCCTCTTTTAGACACTCCTCTGACTTTCAGCGACTCCTCGGACACTAGAACTCTGGAATTATGAACAACCAGTTTTACTTAACGTTACCCAGTGACAGTTCCATGGAGGTGTTTCCCAATAATACCTTATGCTGTTACACGGCCAAATTGCCTCAGGCCATCCAATTGGATCACGAATCCCATTGGGAAGCGGCTTTAGTGGAAATGATTCACCATACACAAATCAAAAACATCGTCGAAAATCAAAACACTTTTACGGTAGAAGTTCATGACGAGCAAGTGCAACAACACTTGGATGAACGCAGCGGTGTAGCTGACTTTATGAAATCACAAGCACCAAAACTAAACGAACCACTTGTCGATTGAAAATTCCCTCAGGCTATTATTTTAGTGGTCAGCATTTGGTGAACACCATTGCTGACAGGTTCAATAACGTGTTTGGCAAAGTATTGGCCATTACATTTTGTCCTCAATTG
This sequence comes from Megalonaias nervosa, assembly GCA_016617855.1. Lineage (NCBI taxonomy): Eukaryota > Metazoa > Mollusca > Bivalvia > Unionida > Unionidae > Megalonaias > Megalonaias nervosa. The sequence goes on from JAECUM010005683.1 coordinate 85,763, forward strand.
TATGACATTTTGGGTGGAGACCTCAAGTTGATCAAGATTACAAACGAAATATCAGCCGTAACCGGTAACTCGGATTTTGCGAAATATTTTAGATTCCCTGTAGAAATGAACCAAGGACTGAATTTGATCTTGTGTACTCCGATGTGGTGGAGTACAACGTGGTGGAACACACCTCCGCACCGTTACTGCGTGTCATTCCTTTCAAATTGGATTCTGCCACGAACGCTGACGAGGAAGATGGAAACACCTATCACGCTCACCGCAAATTTTAAATCCTCATTATCTGACCGTCAGTAAGTCGTATTTCGTCACTTTCAACATTACTATAAAAGGAGATCTGGGACAAAATATTCCATTTACCAAAGGGAAAGTCACAGTGAAACTCCATTTTCGAAAACGATTACTCTAACCCTTTGTCAGTGATGTATCCTGTGTACCAAGGAGTCGCTCGACAACGAGGACATAGTTTAGGAGATATGCTAAAATCAGCCTTTCGTTCGGTGGCTCCCGTTTTGAAACCGATGGTGACACGGGGATTAAACGCTTTGAAAGATGCCGCGTTGACGCAAGGTAAAGAATTTCTCCAAAATGTCATCATTGACAAACAAAACCCAAAAGAAGTTTCTTGAGAGCAGGCAAAAATGTCTTGCTTCAAACGGGTAAAGACATGTTGGGCCGACGAGAAACTCATATAAATGCCCTGGGCGATGCCGAGTCAGACATTCCTGCTTCCCTGACGCCACAAGCAAGGAGAAGGCAGAACAAGACGACGAAAACACCCCTTCAGAGGACTTCACACCCCTAGAGCTAGAAAGACTAAGAAAAGAAAAACTGTCCGAGACTTAGACGTTTTTGATTATTAAAATAAAGAAAATGATGCACCGAGAGTCTTGCGCTTGTTCCAAATCGGAACTGGATCTGTTTGCCATGCCACCCACCATGATGACAATGCAAGAATCCCAATGGGTCGAATTTCATCCCGTCTCCTCTTTGACGGATTCAGCTTCCATAGAGTTTGAAATCAAAAGACAACCCGAGGATCACATCGATCTGAATAGCAGTTACTTGTACCTGAAACTGAAAGTGATCAAAACGGACAACACCAATCCGGGTGCCGATGCCAGAGTAGCTCCCGTCAACAATTTCATCCATTCCTTGTTCAGCGAAGTGGATTTGTACTTGAATAACAAACTGGTCAGCAGTAGCATGGATACTTACATTTACCAAGCGTACCTAGAAAATCTCTTGACGTATGGAAAAGAGGCCAAGTACACTCATCTGGATGATTGCGTGGTTTGGAAACCTAACACTGCAGACGAGGACACGTTTAACGACACAGCCCTGACAGCCGATGACAATCCACACAATGTGGGTTTTAACGACCGTCGAAAGAAAATCCTGCAAGGTCGTAGTTAAGAACTGATGTATCGCTTGCATTTGGACATGTGGTTGCAAGACAAGTATTTGCTCAACGGAGTGGATATTCATCTGAGATTGAATCGTAGCAGTGTCGCTTTCCATTTGATGGTTCATGCCAACGAGTACAAAACCATCATCCAAGAAGCCAGACTTTACGTGCGTCAGGTAGAAGTGTTACCTAAAGCGGGAAACGACATCAGTCACACATTGAGCAGAACGACCGCCAAGTATCCGATAGGACGTGTAGAAGTGAAAACGTTCACCATTGCTGCTGGACTCCGATCCAAGATCGAAGATCATCTGTTTCAAGGACAGTTGCCCAAACGTTTAATCGTTGGCATCGTCAGTAATGCAGCCCTCGACGAAGCCCTCAATCAAAATCCTTTCCAGTTTAAGCACTACAGAGTGTCCAAGATCGAAGTCAGTCGCGATGGCAAGACCTTGTTTACCAGACCCTTCGAATCTAACTTTTCCCAGAAGAATTACTTGAGATCGTACTTGTCCCTGTACGAAGCTACCGGACAACTAGAAAAAAAAAACACCAGTCACGGTATTTCGTACGAAGATTATGTAGGAGGTTACACTTTGTGGGCCTTTGATTTCACTCCAGACCAAGGCAGCGACGAGGGACATTTCCACCCTATAAAATCCGGTCAACTACGTGTGAAACTTCAGTTTGCAGAAGCTCTCACCGAGACCATCAACGTCATCTTGTATGCCGAATTCGATAATACCATCGAAATCAACAGTTTGAAAGACGTCATTCTAGACTTTTAGAAACTATGGAAATCTCTTATCCCTCATTGAACGGTAAAGAATCTTTGGAAATGGAATGGGAGGATAGCGTGAAAACAGAACCCAAAGACCAAGACAAAGAGGATGTAGTGGTCACGTCCAGATGGCCAGAACAAGAACAACATTTAGTGTCCTGTTTTGCCAAACACCTGGAGGATAAAATTATGGAATTCAGTAAGAAAGATTGCTATGTCAAAACGATCATCCCAGTCAAATTCAACACGATAAATGTTTGATGATGAGTCAAGAAGAAAAATTGGACGAGTATCTGGACGACGCTTGGAGTCTCATCTCAAAAGAAACAGTGTTGCATGAGTGGTATAAAGGCTTGCGTGATCATTCCTGCCCTCCATTGACTACTTTAGAGATCTATCGCATCGAAGCTCTCGTAGCCCAGAGTTGGGAAACGAAGCGAAGAAACGGCTACTTGACAGAGCTTTTCAAGCAAAAAGTCAGAATTGAATTGATGACTTATCATTACCTGTGAAAAAAAAAACAACAACAAAACAAAAAATGGATACCTGGGAACTTTATTATCTTTTGAACAGCAGTTCGTACACTGCTTCTTTGAATCCTGTCGTGTGCGCTAAAGATGAACTACATCGTCGCAAACCTCAAGACCATCAAGCTCAAGTCATCAACACGGACGACAGTCATCTCCCAGGAACTCACTGGGTCGCTGTCTACTTTCCTCAAGAGGATTGTGTGGAGTTCTTTGATTCGTATGGATTACCCCCTTTAGAAGACGACATCATCGACTTTATGAGAAGAAATGTCCAGACGACTCGATACAATAATGTGAAATTACAAGGGACAGATTCCATGGTGTGTGGACAATATTGTGTGTATTTTCTTCATCAACGCAGTCTTGGATATCCTTTAGAACATTTAGTGACTTATTGTGATAGTAACTCTTCTAGAAACGATGAGAAAGTAGATCGATGGTGTTGTGACCATTATGGCTATCTTTTGTCTTTAGCTAGGAAACGTAGTGTACATCAATGGCCTCATGACTTCCATCAGTGGAAATCTCACATGATTTCACAACGTTGTCAACTTTGTCAAAAATAGTTTGTTTGATGTTATTGTTAATTGTTAGTGGTTCATTGTTTGTTGAATAAAAATGTTGTGTTTTGAAAACATGTGTCTGTCGTTTGTTTTCAAAAAAGACTGTGAATATATGCTGTTTGACTTTCTCTCTATCCCTCATCATGACATTTCGCTATCATAACGTTTCGACTCAACAAAAACCTAATAGGGATGTTTTCTATCGCGTCCGCGTTTGAACCATATAAAGCAGGGCAGTCTCCAGTTTAGCTAGAGGTCAGAGGCACATGCACATATCTGCGCACGCCAGTATAATTTAAACAAGAAGAAGAACAGTCTGGCTACCCAACGTTGACGTATCAACATTGAAGATGAATAATAGAATTGCCAAGCTTCTAGAACTCCAAATGCACCTGGAATATGCCAGACGCATTTTAGATGATTTGGCTATGGAGGCTATAGCCGAAGAAGCCATGATAGAGAAGGAGGAAGAGGAGAAAAAGAAACAAGAGGAGAAGGAAAGGAAGCGAGGGATCCTGCCTCATCTCATACTGAGACCTCTATGTGAGGTCAAGCCTGAGGTGAGGACACCAACGATACAGGTTTTCCATTTGGCTCGAAAACCTTTTTGATCATATCTCTATTTGAAAAACCGAATTTGATCCTTTGGTTCCACCGTCAAAAATATTTTCCTGTTATTTATTTATATTTTATGCGTGATACAAAAATGTGAGTCATTTTGACTTAGCTTATTGGTATAAATTAGATAATTATCTATATTTTAGATAATTTTATGTACACTTTGTACACAAAATTCAAACTTGAATGAAAATAACAACGAATTTTCTAGACTCATCTTATCGGGTTAAATGCACAGGTGGCTTACACACTATTGATAATAGGAACTGTCCATTAGTACAACTGGACTGGATTTGACAAATAAGTGCGGTCCGGCGTTTTTGGGAGTGGGCGACATCCGTTGCTGAGCGTTTGCGGCCTTTCCCGGGATGCTTTTCCTCCTTTTCCTCTGCCAGACAAGTGAAAAGCGCGACTTCGCGGATTAAAGCGGGGTTGTAGTGGCACCATTCCTACAACTCCGACCAATTAAAAATCCTGACATCAGGAATTAACAAGTTGCAAAGGCACTTAATTTGCGAAGGCGACTATAATCTTCTCAAACAACCAAGCATCAAGTCTGGCTACCATTCATTCATTCATTCCATTCAGGCGGAAGACACAGAGCAAGCAGGATTGGTGTAACAGGAGCGCGGTGAAAGGGGCGTCAGCGGGAAACGGCGGGAGCAAGGGACTGCAAACAAAGGACCATAGAACAACTCAAAGAAAACAAAATGGCCATAGAAGTAGATTCCTGCACTGCTAAGCTGAGCTTTTCTACACTGCTACAGCTGCTGATACAGAAAAGGATCAAGTGGACAACAACCCACAGAACACCACACAGACAGTTTCGATGAAACAATAGAGCATCCAAACGGAGTTTATAGAGAGTTTATGGAAGGCAACTTTGCTAGGCTGGACTCTTACAATTAAAGGAAGCCATAAGACCAGTGGGGCAGCCACCAAAACAAATCTGGCACGGAGCTGGAAAGCCGTTGTATACCGGGATAGACTGCATTCCCAGAGGGCCTGCATACCATGGAAGCCGGAAGACAGAAAAGATAAACACGGCTTCCAATTTTCCCTGATAACATGAGGTTTTCATTTTGGCTTGAAAACTTTTTTGATAATATCTCTATTTTTGTAAATTGAATTTGACCCTTTGGTTCCACCATCAAAATTTTGACTGTTATTAACTATGCGTGATACTAAAAAACAAGAGTCACTTGACTTAACTGATTGGTAATATTTTCTTTAGAACATTGTTATGTACACTTTGTACACTAAATTCCAACTATGAATTACAATTAAGTAATGATGGAGATTTTTATAACTCATTTTATTTGATTAATTGCACAGGTGGCTTACACAATATTGGTAATAGGGAATGTCCACTAATCTAACTGGACGGAATTTGACAACAAAGTGCGGACTGGTGTTTTTGAGCGTGGACGACAACCGTTGCTGGGCGTTTGCGGCCTTTCCGGGGGCCCCTTTCCTCCTTTTCCTCTGCCAGACAAGTGAAAAGCGCGACATCGCGCATTAAAGCGGGGTTGTAGTGGCACCATTCCTACAACCTCGACCAATTAAATATCCCGACATCGTGAATTAACAAGTCGCGAAAGAACTTAGCATTGAAAGGCGACTATAATTCTTCAGTCAGTCAGTCTAGCCAGCCCGCTAGCAACCAAGTCACCTCAGAAATCCAGAAAAGCCTAGACAATATAGGGAGATGGGCAGACAAATGGGGGTTTAAGATATCACAGGAAAAAACAGTAGCGATAATTTCCACACCTAAAAGAAATAGACAACTTCATTACCATAAACTCTACATATAAAATCAAATAATCAAATATGTCAAAGTAGTCAAGTTCCTAGGCATGTTCTTCGATCAACACCTAGAGTGGAAAATCACATCGAACAATTAATTAAAAATTGCACCAAAGACATCAATCTCCTAAGAAACCTAAAGGGCACCACATGGGGATCCAACCAAGAAACTCTGACAACTATTTACAGGGCTCTCATAAAATCGAAACTAGAGTATGGCTGTCAGGTATATAACTCCGCTACTCAAACTCACCTGAAAAAATTAGATGATGTCCAAAGAAAGGCACTGCTGATCTGCACCGGCACGCTACCCTCCACATCATTGGATGAACTATGTATGCTCACTGGAGAATTACCATTACCATTAAGGAGGCAAGAAATGCTCCTTAAATACTCAATTCGACTATCCAGCCACCCCAACTCTCATCCTACTATAATGACCATCAGCAAATGTAATGTAACTTTAGTCGCAAACTCGTTCCAAACACTCCTGGAGGAAAACAAATTCAAGAGCTTAGGAAAATTCTGCCAATTTTGGAAGAACAGGAGGAATACACTAAACCTCCCGACCAAGCCCCCTGGACCAACCCAAAACCGAGGATAAACACCAAAGTCACCGAACTTGGAAACAAATTGGAACAAGAGCTCAAACTAAAATCCATCATTGCAAGCAATCTACAAGACACCTACTCTGGTTTCGTAAAAATATACACCGACGGCTCAAAAACACCGGACCCACCCAGAACAGCAGCAGCGATAGTTATTCCAGAGTACAACATACAAATGGGAACCAGATTACTAGACCACTGCTCCATATACACAACAGAATTCTGGGTAATTATCGAATCACTAAAATGGATTAAAAATAATAACGCCCCAAAATCAGTTATCATAAGCGACTCACTTAGTGTAATTACATCAATTAAAAACAAAAACACTAAAACAAGAGAAAACTTCCTTGCCGAGGCTTATCACCTACTAAAAGAACTATCCACCAGAGAACAAATAGTAGAAGTATGTGGATACCGCCTCACATAGAAACCCTCGGCAATGAACAAGCAGATCGAGTCTCAAAAAGCAAACTAAGCGATCCAATCCCTACCACACTCAAATACAGCACAAATGAAATCTTAAATAGTGCTGAAAATTACATTAACCAAAAATGGTAGGAGACATGGGATGCCACACCCAAAGGTAGAAATCTATCTTCCACCCTAAATGAAGTCAACAGATCCATAAAACCACCAAATATAAACAGCTCAGACCAAAAATTCATAAACCGGATATTATTGGCCAAAACAAAACTTGTAAGCAGTTTTGCAATACACTTGGGTCCTAAACCCACAACCATAAACTGCTATCACTGTCATATCATAGAGGATGTACAACATGTCTTTAATAACTGCACACAATATCAACAAGCCAGAATAAATTTACAAATAGCCCAAAAAGAGATTGGATCCCCAACAACCTACTCAGAACTAATGGCAAAAACAACCCAAATACCAATCTAACGTACAAAAACATCATTAACTTCTTAAACGAATCTAGACTAAAGAACAAAATATAATAAGACGCAATCAAAAATAGGACTTAACAACTTAATAATTCTTAAAACACTCAAGCAATAGACAAATACTATGCGGGTGTCTCCGAAAACTGCAAACTGATTACTCAGAGGAAACACTCGTATAAGTTCAAACTAAAATAGAACTTTACAACTAAGTAATGCACGTAACACTCAAAACATATATTTAAAATTGAAATAGTACACAAAAACTCTGCGCGTGTCTCCGTACATTGAAAACTGATTACTCAGAGGAGACACTCGTATAAGTTTAAACTAAAATAGAACTTTACATCTAAGTAGTGCACGATACATTCAAATAATATATTTAAAATTAAAATAGGAAACAAAAACTATGCGGGTGTCTCCGTACTTTGCAAACTGATTACTCAGAGGAGCCACTCGTATAAGTCAAATAACCCACGTACACATCCAAAACCACCATAAAGAACTTGTCTCCATATATAAAAAAACCACAAAAAAAACCCCTCTCTCTCTATTTACCACTACCTCATGCTCAATCTCTCAACTAACTAACACAGTCTACGAAACCTCACTACCAAAGATGTCAGCCATAATAAATCAAGTATGACCCTTAAAACCTAGACTCTATGAGGTGGTCCGAACTCTAGGACCATCAGGGCCTGCCACAATAAGTGGCAACGTAAACCAGCCATATGAACTACTGTATGATCCCAAATAGCTTTATATAAGGTGGTCAAATCCCAATGACCATCAGGCCCCGCCGCACAAGGTGGCAAACAAAAAGTATTTACGTTTAGATCCGGCAACTAAAAACATGTTTATCAACCCAAGACGGTTAGGCCCTCCAAAAAGCAAGGTAGGTTACATAGGCCCCCAAACCAACAGAGTATATAAGGTGGTCTAAGCCCAGGACCATCAGGGCCAGTCGCACAAGGCGACAAAAATATAAACCACATACTTTAGGCTGACATCCGAGGTACCAATCACTCAAAACAGCACAGAATATATTCCAAATTCTATCTCTTTTGGCTTAATCGTAATGAACATTCAAAATTCGTGCAAGACCCTTTTTCGAACCAGCAACCCTGAAGTCTCGGGTGCCTTCCGGTGGCGTATGGCGCCTTCCTGTTTCCGCCTTTCCCTCGGCCAGACATTTATTTAATAGCGTGCAGTGCACGCATAAAACACTCATAGACAAACCTGAGTGCGTGTCTCAAATCCCACTTACAACACTAGCGAAAGATCAACGACTGAAATATGAGCGCGTAATGTGTCCATTCCCACTCATAAGCCAAACATCAGGCAAGTATGGGACACTCCAATTACCGTCTCGCTGCCTGACGGCCCATTTAGAAGCACTCCATGAGTGCATTAAAGCCTAGGAGAGGTGGCTCACATTCCTTCCCCTAGGAACATTTAAAAGCCTGCCATGCAGGCATTAAATGGTCGCACATGCCCAATGGGCGCACGCGACCTTAATTCTAAAGTTAAAGTCAAAGTCAGTCTAGCAATCCACTGTTGACTCGACGACCTATGAAGATGCCTTCCAGACTAGCCAAGTTGAACGAAGCTTACGTGAATTTACATCGTGTCAGGCTAAACCTGATACCGAAGCCTGAAGAGATAGAGAATGTCAGGATGTTATCAATAGCCTAAGACCTGATAGAAGAGGTCTTCAGAGAGGAAATCAAGAAAGAACAAGAAGAATGGACAGAGAAGTATAGACTTCAGAAGCAGAGAGTACAGCAACAACAACAACGGCAGCAACAGCAGCAGCAGCAGCAAGAACCAGACAGAGGTTTTGTTGACTGTCGAGTAGACACCAAGGAGTTCTCCTTCTCTTTCCGCAGAAGCAGGCCGTATCGTATAGGAAAGCCTGCCGCCAGACGGGGACGCAATCTTAGACAGTAAAAAAGATTGCCATCACTCCCCGTCAACAAAAACAGCCCTTTTTAGGGCTACCCCAATACTCTCGAAAAGACATACTAACTCAATTGCCAAAATAAATTTGTGTGTTTGTATGTTAAAAAAAATAGAAGTGTGTCTATAAGCACTTCGTTTCTCTGTCTTGTCCGATAGTGTATGTCTGTGTTTGTAAGTAAAAAAGTTAAGTCAGTGTTTCTTTTAGGTCCGCGCGTTCCATGTTTTATTTTTGGTTATGGTAAGTTTTGGTGAAAGGGGATGTTTTCCTTCACGGCCGTGCTTCAAGTATATAACGCGACGCGATTGTCAGTCTGGCTACCCGTGTTGACGTATCAACATTGAAAATGAGTAGCAGAATTGCTAAATTGCTTGAACATCAAATGCACCTGGAGTATGCCAGGCGGCTCCTGGATGAGCTAGCCATGGAGGCCATTGCAGAAAGTGCCAGACTTGAGGAAGAGGAGGAAAAAAGAAGAAAGAAGAGGAGAAGGAAAAGAAGCGTGGGATCCTGCCTCACCTCATGCTAAGACCTCTGTATGAGTCAAACCTGAGGTGAGGACACCTCCACAAGCACTACTACCACTACGACAGCCACAGCCACAACCACAACCACTACCACCAGTACCAAGAGTCGCTGACCCTCAGATGGAAAACTGGGAGGTGGAGGCTTTGGAGGAATTAGAGAGACGCGGCAAAAATGGGAGCCGCAGCGTCAGCAACATCATCCCAGGCTACAAAACAGAAGAAGACAGAGGGTAGTCTTCAGAATCCCAGAAACTGAAGATTGGGAATCTGAAGCCAGTCAACCTCCCTCTGCGTTCCCAAGAACAAACATCAATTAGGAGCAGGACTGGAGCCGACGTTGTGTGTGTGGTGCTCGCCCAGGGAGATGTCACCATTAGTCAGGTGTATTTGGAGCTAAACAAAAAAGCCCTTCTCAGGGCTAACCAGATCTCTAGAAAAGAGAGACTATTCAAGTTGCCAATTTGTGTGAATGTGGAGTAGTGTGACTATAAACACTCACTCGTTTAATGGTGTGTGTGTGTGTGTGTGTGTGTGTGTGTGTGTGTGTGTGTGTGTGTGTGTGTGTGTGTGTGTGTGCGTGTTTTGCTTTCGCGTTGGTTTGTGTGGATAGTAGAGTGTGTGGTTTTTTGTTCTCTTATCGTTTGTGTGGATAGTAGATATGGTATTTTTTCTTCTCTTCCTTCGTTTGTGTGGATAGTAGAGTGTGTGTTATATGATATGGTGTGTTTTTTACTTCTCTTCCCGTCTGTGTGGATAGTATAGTAAGTGTAAGGTATGTTTTCCTTCACGTCCGTGCTTTACGGATATAAATCAGAGCGTTCGTCATTCGCGCCAATCAAAGCCATAAGGGGAAAACCCCCGCAAACAATACCTAAAATATCTGGAGCACAAACTAATCAAGAAAGAGCAGAACAACTTGCACAACACTTTGCCCATTCTAGCAGTAACAACAATCATACACAGACATTTATTGCACAGAGACAAACAATAGAGAATGAATTCCCACACATTCAAAGACCAAAGCAAGGAACAAACATGCAGCAGCTCACCTTTAAATGAATACTTTACATTACAAGAATGGAGACAAGCACTGCATAGCAAAAAAACCACAGTACCAGGAGAGGATAGCCTTGGATACACCATCTACAAACACCTACCAATAAACATGCAACTAATAACAATAGACATGATAAACATAATATGGGACACAGGAAACATACCAACACCATGGAAACAGAGAATAGTTATTCCAATACCAAAACCAGGAAAAGACCCTAAAATGGTAACCTCTTACAGGCCCATCTCCCTCACAAACACCATTTGCAAAATCATGGAAACTATGGATAATAATAGGACAAAACACCACATGGACACAAACAAACTACTTTCAGAAAACTAGAGCGGATTTAGAAACGGAAGATCCACCATTGAGCAGCTAATGAGACTTGAAGCGGACATCAAATTAGCCTTTAACGCAAACCAAAGAAGCCACAGACATCTTATACCAATCTTCCTCGACCTTGAAAATGTCTTCGATCTTGTATGGACAAAAGGACTCATCTCCAAACTGAATCAATATGGACTCAATGGAAGGATGCACCGTTGGAATTCAAATTTTCTAACAGGAAGACAAGTAAAAACTAGAGTAGCCGACAAAATCTCCAACACATATACATTGGACAACGAAACACCCCAAGGAAGCGTAATAAGTCCTACACTTTTCAATATAATGGTCAACAACCTCAGCGACTACATCGATAACACAATCAGTTTGTCCCAATTTGCCGACGACAGCGAAATTTGGAAAGCAGGAGATCCCAATAACCAAACATACATCAACTCACTACAAAAGAACCGAGACTCAATCTCACTATGGGCAGACAACTGGGGCTTCAAAATTTCTAGAGACAAAACAGTTGGAATGCTTTTTTCCCCCCACAACAGACATAAGCCCAAATATCCAACTTTATACCTACAAGGAACACCGGTCAAATTCGTCAAGCAGACATATTTCCTAGGAATGATATTAGACGAAAACCTAGCCTAGACCCAACATATCGCGGAACTAATTAACAAATGCCAACAAGATATCAACATACTAAAACACCTAAAGGGAACAATATAGGGAGCTGACCAGCATACTGTACTTATGTTATATAAGGCACTAATCAGAGCCAAATTGGATTATGGATGCCAAATATATGCGTCTGCAAACGATTCCCTTCTCCAAAAATTAAACAGCATCCAATACAAGGCACTTAGAATATGCACAGGAACATTACCGAATACCGCGAATGACGAACTACAGATTCTTACAGGTGAACTACCCTTGAACATAAGAAGAGAAGAACATATCTTACGATATGCTATCAAAAACTCCATACACTCGGATATCAACCCAACTAGAACAGCTATTAGAAATTGCGCGAGGCTCTTCAGCACAAAGCTAGTACCCATGCCCCCGGCTTGCAAGAAAGTGCACACGCTTAAAGAGGAAATGAAAATAACAGAAATCCAGGCAAAACAATATAAAATCTGCGACCTCACACCCTGGAAGAACAACGCACTAAAAAATAAACCTTGCAGCGATGGCATTAGGACAAAAACAACACAACCCTTGAAAAATTCTAACTGGAATCTACAAAATCCTAGAAGAAAATTACTCCCAACATACAAAAATCTACACAGATGGGTCCAAATTCCAAGAACTTAATAGGAGAGCAGCAGCCATTGTAGTGCCCGAACTACACACCCAAATTGGAGCTAGGCTACCTGACAGATGTTCCATCTATACAGCGGAATTCTGGGCGATAAGACAAGCACTGCTATGGATAAAAACTCAAACAAAAAAAAAAAAAAACATATCGTCATAATGGACTCACTATGCGTTCTGAAATCACTAGAAACTGGTTCATCAAAAAGCAGGGGAAATATGTTACAAGAAACAATGCTTATTCAACGAGAACTGGAAACGGACCAGTTCAACGTGGAATTTTTATGGGTACCATCTCACATCAACCTATTTGGCAATGATAAAGCTGACCTCGCTGCAAAACAAAGTCTACACGTCAATGAAATCCAACCCATCGCTTACAGCGTCCAGGAACTATACAGCCAGGTTAGACAACATATAAACCAGAAATGGCAACATTATTGGGATACCACCAACAAAGGTAGGCACCTGTATCGATTGCACAAGGAAGCAATCCGAAGCATCAAGACACCTAAAGGATTACAAAACACCGAACTACAAATCATCAACAGGATTAAAACAGGAAAAACACTGCTGAAAAGCAACTATGGAAAACACATCAAGGACCAACAGAACGATAACACAAACTGTCCAGAACCGGAAACACTCGATCACGTCTTCAACACCTGCAGCAAGTGCCAACTACAAAGGAACATCTTCAGGGAATATCAAAAACGAATAGGATCACCGACAACATACCCAGAAATATTGGACAGGACCAAAAACAACAACCTCGAGATCACCTGCAAAAGCATCCTACTGTTCCTGAAGGAAATCAACAAAATCGGGAAAATATGAATAAACGTGTAACACAAATTACACATAAAAATGGACTATGGCACAGGGCAGGCCGTATGGCAAGTCCAAACACTCAACAGAAAATACACACAAAAATGGACTATGGCGCAGGGCCAGCCGTATGGCAAGTCCATAAAAACACATCAATAGCAGCAGAAAGGCTGAACCCTACAACTTTGTAGAGACCTTATTTTTGAAAATTAAGGGTTCCTACGAAGGCTGAAAAAAGAAGTTTTTGCCTTAATAATGAAAACTTCTTTAATTGACCAGATTTTTTCACGATGTGGTCACCACGCGTATGTCATTCAGCCTTTCTGCTGCTACCTTGATAAAATCAAGGACCAAAGATTTTATCTAAACCTACACGATACCTTGATCTTGGATCGTGTAAATTTATCGTTATAAATCCAAACGGAACATCTTGTACTTTTGAAAAGAAGTTTTTAAATTTAATCATGTCCATGTCGCCTGAACACCAAGTATAATAAATATTCTGTAGAGTATAATTATCTACTCCATTAAATACAACTAAAATATTGCAGTTGTCTCTGATTACTTTTGGAATTTGTGTATATCTCTTGAGTAACATAAATCACATCCGTGTTTTTATGTCTACCTCGAGAAAATATTCTAGCTGGATTTGTTTGTTTGTCCAGCATGACATCATCATACACTACTAAATTATTAATGAATCCATCTAGATCATCTACAGATGGTGCTTCATCAATATCGGTTATAAAATCAATAATATCATTTCCATCCAGTAGTTTTGCATTTTTATTAAAATCCTTAAGTACTTCATAACACCTCTGATCATCTACAGATGGTGCTACTAAATATAGTTTGTTCCACTTGAGCCATCGCATTATCAGATTAAGCAGTAATTGCGTCTTTCCACTTCCAGATGGGCCTATTATAATCATTCTGATAGAATTCGGAAGCGCTGGATGGTGTTTTACTGGTTCTTGTTTTTGTGTCGCAGAAAAGTCAATTATATCCATATAATAAATAATATGAGTCTATATTGTGTTCGATGCAGAGCACCTACCGATACTACTGAATTAACGACAATAACAACAAGAAATAAAAGACGTGCACTTACAGGCAAGTGTGTGAAATGTGGTACCAAGAAATATAAATTGATTGCAACAAAGACAGGTGGTGATATCGCTGCTTCGTCAGGAAAATTACCAGGAACTCCATGGGCTAAATATCCCGGTGAGAAACATTTACCCGGATATAATTATTGTGGTCCTGGAACTCGTCTTGATATCCGACTTGATGATCAAGATCAACCAAGACCCGGAGAGTATCCAGTAAATAAGATCGATCAAGCGTGTCACGTTCACGATGTCGCGTATAAAAGTAAGGATTTGCAACACCGACATCTCGCAGATGTGAAATTGATTCACGCGTTAAATTCTATACCTAATAAATCTCTCAGAGAAAAACTCGCTAGTTTTCTAGTAAAAACTGCTATGAAAAGTAAAATAATGCTAGGGGCTGGTGATTAATTATATAACTAATATAATGGAATCTGTTTGTTATTCCTCGAGAGGATATTGGAGAGGCAAAGCAGCTATTA